>JARJLU010011603.1:0-63140 GCA_030272975.1 Sparidentex hasta | reverse complement strand
GCTTTTTAACCCTTTGGAGCACAGAGCATAGACTGACACAAATAACACAAGAAAGGGACAGAAAAGAAAGAAGGATGTGACTGAGAGACGCCCAAATAGGACATGAAGAAAAATAATCCAAGTTTCATCCAGATAAACCGGATACGATTCTTTCCCCCGAATAAGATAAACACGCTATTTTTTTTTAGCATCAAGCATGGCAAGCAAAACTAGTGACAGTCCACACATGAGTGGAGAGCTCAGAGCTGCCATCAAACCTGGTCTGTCTCACTTGCAAAGGACCGGGCATGGAGTTACCAAACAAGATGAATTCCCAACCTCTCAGAGGTGCGCACACACACACACACACACACACAACACAAAGGCAAGGGAAAAGAGGGGAGGGGGGAGGAGGGGAGCAACAAATTAAATCCAGTTAAATTGTTTTTCCATAGCCAGTGGGTCGATAAGTTGTAGAGAAGACAAACCAGACACTGTGCCTTCAGATGTATGAGAATGCCTGGAATTTAACCCACTTTCCCATGTCCGCCTGACACCGCGCCCACTCCCACTCCCGCTGCCCTGCCCTGCAGCCCCACACACTAGACACACAAACAGCCATGTTAGTCTAACTGCACGCAGGTGAATTCACAGAGAGGCAAACTTCAAACATCTGTCCTGCTCAGCACTCCCTGCTCTCACCCAGCTGTGATCAATTGCAGCCCTCTTATTTGTTTGGTACAGTGCATCAATACTCGAAGGCCCCGCAGTCTACTTCCTCCCCTCTTACTGTAAAGCCGGTCTGGCATCCAGATCACGATGCAGACGTTGCAGAGGAGAGCTGCAGTTCCAGCCCAATTTTCAAGCAATACTAATGCTAGCTACTAGCTAGCAGACATATTTGGGTCATGTCTTCCTCTGAGAACTCCTGAGCCTGGGCTACAGCATCTCCTCTCCCTCTCCTGCTGCTCTACACCACAAACATGAAGAAACCTCAGCTCAGCATCATGGAAGAGAGAGAACAACTGAAAAAAAGGGGTGGGGGTTATGGTATTGGAGGATAGGAATAGCTTGCAGAACTAAAAAGAGTTGGGACAGTATAGACAGACCAGCTGGAGATGCTGAAAGGAGAAATAAGGACAAGCAACGCTGGTTCTGCATCACATAAAACAAGCAGAAAAACACACCAACACACACAGCACAGGTTGCTTTTTTTATTAACATTTTTAAAAAATGGCAACAAAATGTACATTCAGATCTGCGAGGGGATTGTAAGACAGTAGAGTAATCCAAAACATGAATAAATGTAATAAGTCTGTAAAAAGGTGTATTTTTGTGAGGCCAAAGTCTGTCCAACCACGCCGGTGTCAGTGTTCAGTGATAGTAAAGCACAGCTGGGCCCTCTCCAGAGCCAAAGTACATGTAATTGAGACAAACTGACTCATAGTCACTAAGCCAAAGCTACTCGGTCTGAGACAATAAAACGACTGCAGCTGCAGCGAGCAGCATGGCAGTGTCCATGCAGTCAAACGATCACTCTTTTCACAATAGTCAGGTCATGTCTGCCTTCCTGTTTTTTTTTTTTGGTTTGTTTTTTTTTCCTGGTGTGTCACATTTGACATCACGAACATGTTGGAAAACAGGAAAAAAGTGGAAAGCAGCACAGAGGCCAGTGACAATGGTACTGTGGTTACTTTTGAATATCCTTTGCCTTGTCTTTCAAACTTTCATCGACTGGATGATGTTCGATGATTTTCGTGCCAAACGGCAACTTCAATGCATGTCATAGCATCACACTGGAAAAGGGGAGAATACGTAATTAGTTTGTCCTCCTCGTGTTGTATTTCCATCGAAGTCGATCGGAGCCGCAGGCGAGAAACAACCTAGACTACTGCAGAGTCCTTCGACACAGGAATGAATGCTGATTGTACTGTTTCCCATGGAAGACAAAAGTCAGATGAGATAAAATATAAACAGCCTTTTTTTGGTATTTGTAGTTTACACACTGAGGACAGAGGATAGAAGACTTTCTAGTCTCCTACATAATGTTAGCAGTGAACTATCCCCATGCTAGATGATGCTAGATTGCCAAAATAACAAGCTAAGGTGCAACACAGAATATGTGTCCATTCTTGTATAAGGAAAAGTAGACATTAGCTAGAAAGCTAATGTAGCTCTTGTTCAAAGTCTGAGCCTTTTTGTTGTGTTTTTCTCCCTTTCACCTTTTTATTCTTACTCAAAAGGGCAATAAAGAGCATGTTCAATTAAAAAGCAGACCTGCGTGCACTAAAATTTTCAGTTGGACCTGGAAACAGTGTATTCATGCAGGTACAATAACCTTTACACATGTAACTAAACCAGTAATGAGGTGTCACTGGTACAATAAATATTGAAAGGCTGTTACATCATCACTGTCCTGATGTTCTTGTGCCTGTACTATAAGCCAAGGACTTGGAGCAGAGTTACACTTCACGGGCAGTGCCCCGTCTCTTAGCAGAGATTAAGTGGGAACAGCGGGCTGAGAGTGAGACAGGCAGGCAGGGAGACTAAAAGACAGAAACAGAGCAACATGGAAGTAAAGAGACAGTAAGAGATCACAGAAAGCTACTGAGCCACACAGTGCAGTGCTGCTGATGTCTGCTCCAGCTCATACCACCTATGGACATTTGTTCAATTTCCCCTAACCCGTCTGAGGAAACTGGGCACTGTCCTATAGCTACTTTGTTTACACCTAGCCAGTCTTGTATAATTGTGGAGTAGAGAAGCCAAGGACACCAGCAAGGGGACGATGTTCTGTGACAGGCTGAAAGAATCCTGCTGATTTCCAAACAGGAGGAAGGACAGTCCATGATCAGGTGTAAGAGTCACTGAGGATTAAGGTGTTCCTGAGGAAACTGGACTCACTGTCATGTCCCTGGTAGCAAATCTGCATGAGAGGAAACAGAACAGAATCACTTATTATCACCTTTGCATATGTAAAAGGGGAATAATGTGCTGTGTTTTTGTCGTTGCTTGTCTTTTTTTCAAAAAGTCTCCATCTCACTTTAATGATGAGTTAACTGATATTTTTGGCTTCTTGAGCGCAGCAGAACATCGACATCGTGGACATATTACCACCTTGTAAAGCTGTTATGACGATCATGTTTGCAACTGTTGTAGTGGCAACCAATTTGCACACACTGTGAGCAAAGTTGTGAGCCAGAAAACCAAACAGGGGGCTGAAAGACACCATCATCAGTTGTTGTGGGAGGCGTTTCTGTAAACAGATTGGACTGGACATTTCCAATATGCCTTCTGCAGCAGTGATGATTTATCCTACATTACTGTTGCAATCCTGGAATTATCATAATGCCATCTGCCATGTTTTGGTGGAGAAAAGCATGGCAGCTCTCAATTTGTTCACTATTACATGCTATCAAACAACTCATCAATTAAAAAAGAACACCACTTCATTACCTGGCCACCAGAGGTGCTTTACAGGCCAACATTACCAACCTGGGCTTCGACCCCACCAGTCTGTACTTATATAGAGGTGTGAGACCCATGGCAGAAACTTCCCTGCTGGACTTTACTTACATTTCTGGCAGAATATGCAATGTGGGGCACATCAAAATGCAGGACTAGCTATCTAGTGAGCTATCAAGATATCAGCAAATATGTAACAACTGCTTTATGCTTGTTAAAGTGAAAGACCACAATACATTAAAACAACTCATTTCTTAATAATCACAGTTTGAAGAGTGCCTCTGAAAAATCTCCATTTGGAGGGCAATGTAGGCCTAACACTTGTCCTTACCCCATGATCTCGACAAGAATCAAGACATGCTATCCTTGGATGTGAATGCCCAAACTGGAGGGGTAGGGTTAAGTGGTGGGGGCAAGGGGCGTATTGGGATTGGGCCTAAAATATTCCACAGCCAAGGGAATAATTCTGTGTTTGATACAAAGTCATTTGTAGTAACTAAACGACAGTCAGTTGATCCATTGCTAAAACATATCCATATTAATAAGTGTAGCTTTAAAGAAAGATTACCCATATCAAGTTTTTTTCAGCAAACAGATGACAAAAAATCAGTGATAAAAGTCATAGAGAGGGGATTTAAAATTTTAAGATACTTCTACACTATTTCTGACAGGTCTGCATTAGCCTATTCGCAAACAATTACAACTTCTGTTGGCAAAAAACCCCCTTCAATTAAGCCGTTCATATAATCAGAATACCACAGATAAGGCAGAGGGACGAACAGAAGACATGGCAGAGGACAGTCACAAACTGCGCATTCTGAGGAAAGCACACACACTGCTCATGTTTAAGTCATGCAAAGCAAACCTTGGGAACACCAATTCCCTCTTTAAAATATGCAGCGACAGAGCCAAGCAAGCAAGCCCCTTGTCTGACATCTCTCTTACATCCAAATTTCCCTCTGCCATCTCTCCCCCCACCACAGCATTTCCAGAAGTGCTGTGCGTGCATTCGCCTGCCGCACGCCCCAAGACGAAAAACTGAGTAAATCGTCTAACTCAGACTTTTTTCTTCTTCATCTTCTTTCTCATTTCCCCCCTTCTTTCAACCATCTCCCTCGCTCTGGCTCTCTGTCAGACAAAGAGGTCTTATGTAATGAGGTACTGAAGCCTCCATGTCTTGGGGCACATATTTATCCAACACGCACTTGGGGATTACAGAGCAGGGCCCCCTGCCGTAGAAGAGGCTGGGATAGGACTACAGGCGACATGGGACAGTGTCTGTGTGCATTATAGAACAGGCAAAATTGTGTATTAGCATTAAAGGTGAATTTCAGGTCATACTGATGCCAGGCATGCTTGTCGTAACAAGAGGAACAGGAAGTATGTTTGCTGTTTAAGTGGGATCGCATTCCCAGTTTGATAGCATATCCGTAAATGTGTGTGGCTGCCAGAGAGTTCACACGGGGCGAGGGCTATGCCACAGGAGTCGTCAGCAGCAGCCTCAGCAGGGAGGGCTGAAGGAAAACAGAGGGAGCTGACTCAATGCCTCCCCGTCTCCGTTCTCCCACAACTCCTGTTTCTGCACTGGTAAACAAATACTGACGTCAAATAACAGCAAGCCCCGCCCCTCCTCTCTCCCCCCCTCATCCCTGCAATATAGACCACAGGATGAGAAACAAACAGGTCCGTTGCCGAGTTTCACTGCAATGTTAACACTAATGAAGAGAGCGGGCATAGACAAAAGAAGCGAAAAACAGAGATGCTGAGGTGAATGCGAGCGATGCCGCCTTTTTCCTCTCGCTGCACATTTAATGCTGCCATGTTGTACTTGACACAACACACTCATATAATAAATGGGGAAGAACTATTTTTGAGGGCAGCTGTTGTTGACAGTGCAAAATCCCCAAACAATTGTGCAATCTCTTGCAAAAGGGCCCAGCTGTACAGTTTCTGAATACTGTTTTTCTCAGGTGTTCATGTTTATCTGGGTTTCTGCAAATTTCAGAATCAAACTGTCAGATTTAATATGGAGAACAAACATATACAATCATAGTGAAGCCTGTGACTTTTCTAACAGTCTTATTTGTTAAAATGCTGTATGCAAAGTATGTCACGCTGAAATCCACGTGCTGCTCATAAAATAAAAAGTCCTGACACCAATGAGGTATATTTCATAATATCAAGGGAAATATTGTATACCATGGTAAGTCCTAAAAATATTGTGGCATTAATGTAGGGCAATACCGCCAAGCCCCACTTCATAGCATCTTTTAAATCAATGTTTTTCTGTTTTATGGCCAACTCGGATCAAGCAGCCAGCTGTTTTCAGTGATAAAGTGCTGTTAAATTGTTAAAATTGTCGAACATTTAACAAATTGTTGTCTGCGGAGGACACCTAGACACATAAGCATGGCAAGATAGGCTCCAGGATAAGGTAAGTTACCCTTTAAGAAGCAAAAATTACATTTGGTTCAAAGCTTGACATACACTTGTAAGGACCATGTATATCATGGCAGTCTTGAGTTCCAATGATTTCTACAGTTCTCATTTTTCTGTAATGGAATGAGTGAAACACAATTAATATCAGTACTGAAGACTTGTCATTAAATGTAATACATATCATTCACATTCAAGCTGCAAGTGAAACGTGACTGTTATTACTTTGATCCAAACGTGAATTTGGCATTGTGTTAAACATGAGACAGTGATAGGGTCTTTTGATGTGGGGTTGCATGACGGTACATAGTCATTGATTTACCTAAAGTAGATGGACGTCAGTTTGCCCTCTCCATGAGAAGCAGCACCTAGCACTGGCAGGAACTGTACTGTTAACAGTACCGACAACAAGATGTATTTTAGCCATCTAGAAGAAGGCCTACCTAAAAATATACATATATATGTATGTGTTTAAGCGTATGCTACATTTTCAACACAATAATTAATAATAATCAAATAATTCCAACAATAAAACAAGTATTACCAGGTACACAAAAAGGAAGCTGATGAGAAGATCCGTCCATCTTACATGGTTAATGATAAAAGATCATAAAATTAACTCTTTAGCACAAGAAATAACAGAGGTCATGTGATGTTTTAAGGACCTGCAGACACCTGGTGTGTGTATGAGCGTGTTATATGTGTATGTGGGTATTTTTGAGAACATCTCGTTCACTCCCTCACCCTGCTGACCTAAGTCTCCCTCTCTGACGAAACATCGCCCTCAGCTCCACTACTGGCGTTGGGGTCCTGTCGGTAACGTTGGGCCCCTTTCTCCCTGCTCGACTCTGAGGGGCCCTTGGAGCGCGTCTTCTCCTTCCTCTGCTGCTGCTTCTCCTGCTTTGACAGCTGAGGAAACACAAAAAACAGGAAGGCTTGGTTCTTCATAAAAAAAAAAAATTCATCTTACTTATCCTTTGCCCTTAATATGCACAAACCTGTCAAAAATAGCAGGTGAGCGATGAAGGAGAGAGACATGAAAAAATGCACATATTTCCAGACTTTTACCAATTAGAAGAAGGCTCAAAGCTATGCCACTTTGGTCCGCCACCGTAAACTGCAATAACGAAAAAGACGCATCGAACTGATTAAACAAACTCTCAACGGACAACGCAATGTCCAGCTGGACTACCCAGTTCAACTTGGAAAAAGGATGAATGGATGGTGAAATACCATCTTAACAGGGAACTGAGTTCTTGTTCATGATTTTTTTCCTCTTCTCCTTTTTTATATGACCAAGAATGCTCCGTCTGTAACTTACTAAAAGAAAATAAGTGAACCGAGTGAGCTGGAATAATGGTTAATTCTTATCAACCCACCGAGGTATGCTCTTCACAATATAACAAGTTTCTCGGAGAGCCTCGGCCTATTGTTCACCGTTCTGTGATAATTGATGCATTATGAATGAAGCCTCGTTCACATATACAGTAAGGGGAAGATATGTCAGGATTGTGATTCACTTGAACTGTGTGTACTGCACAGTTAGTAGTAAAGTGTTTTTGTTATGCTTAGATTTCAGACTTGACAACTTACCTGTTAGAGGAGAATAGATAATTAAATACCAGGGTTAACAGTTACAGTTTGTGGAAGTATTTGATTTTGATTTATCTGATAATCTATTTATAATTTGATATTATTTATGCTCCAAATTCTCCTTTTGAGTCATACTAAAAGGGATCTATACATTCTACTTCTTTGTGATGCCGATACAAGATAATGTGAATATAGAAGGAAGGAAAGGGGATTTAAACTTGGCCAGATGGAATATGCCTGGCTTAAATAATCCAACAAAGAGAGGGAATGTTTTTGCTCATTTTAAATCTTTATCACCAGAGATAATGGTTTGACAGGAGACTAATTTTGAAAAATTACTCTCATATCAGACTGAGGTATTGATAGAGGGAACGGATAGGAAAATAAATCTCTTTTTTTTTCCAGCTAAAGCTAGAGGCACTGCAATTACATTTAGGAAGGGCACAATATCTGATAAAGAAGGTCAGTTTTTGATTGTAACTGGGGAAATACAGTATATTCACATATTTTCACTATCATCATTTTGACTGCTTGTATTTGGTAAATAATACATATAATATTTGAAAATAACCATGTTAAAACGTTGACATGCAACCTTTTCTGTACATGTGTAGTAAAATAGTAACCCCTTTCAATAAGAGCCTATAATAATACAAATAATAATAATAATAATAATAATAATAACAATAATAGGCCCTACAATCTTTGCATCATTAGCATCTTACCATGAGGTTCTATGAAAAGCAAAGGTTTTCTGACAAAGTTAGATCAATTTTGTTTTTTGATAAAAGGTGACATCATACCAGCAAAGTACTGCTGAATCAGATAAGCCGAGTTTTTAGATGTAAATAATCAGGAATTATTAACTCAACAGAAGCCATTAAATCCTGACAATCGACACCTCATATAGTACACTATACTGAAAATACAACCTCTGGCAGAACTTCTGAAACTATCTGAAACCCTCATCAGTATGGGGTTCCTGATGGCTTAGTGAGCTGAGGCACAAACCAGAATATGCCTCATCATGACCTTTGCAGTATGTTTAGTATTCACCCAGAGGGCCGTAAATGCATGCGAATTAGTATAATTAAATAAACAAAGAAGGAGAAACATGTCAGCGCCACAGACAAACACTTGCTTTTGTAGATACACGACCTCTTCTCTTCTCTCCTCATTTAGAGCTATTCTAGGCTGTCATATGATCACTTCAATGAGTCTATTGTTGTGACTGCATGCACTGCCTCTCACACACGCCAAAGCAGACCTTCCCAGTGCCACTCAGCACGACTACTCACTGCTCCAATCAAATCTGCTCCTACTTCTTTTCTCATTGTATTCTTCACGCTCCATAACACCCCACAACAGCACTGATAAAGTAGGTATGCTAGCCGCCAACTGAAAAAGGCCCATATACACAGATGCTCAAACTTTTATGGCTGCCGGGTAAATATTTATGAACTAAATGTCATCTTAAGATCCAAAGCATTGCATAACCATTACATTATTCAAAGAGCACAAAAAAAGTCAGTGTTATTCCCATTTGAACCCATTAACACGCTGTTGTATCAAACCAGGCTGAGTGTTGATGACATAACATCTGGTACAGAGAAACAAGAGACGCATACTTTCAAACATTATAAAACAAACTGGACACTGTCAACAAATGTAAGTGTTTCTCTTTTTGCCATAAAGCAATCCACATTTCAAATGATGTTTAAACTGTATTCAAACCCAAACCTTTGAATCCCAACCAGATTAAAAACCTTGATATGACATGATTTTACATTATATAATTCCTGTGTATGCTGGGTCCCAGCCCACACCCCAAAACAACAACAACAAAAATGCATAGTCAGGTGAACAAACTGAAAAAGTCAGGAGCCATCTGCCATTGATCACGACCATTCAGCCTCCCAATGAGAACATCCACACAGGGAAATTTTCATTGCTCTGGATAACACCATTGTTTACTGGCCGCTTGACCCTGCAGTTGACTAAATCCCCGATTCATGGAAAGAAAGGGACAGTGTTGGTTGGCTGTTTCTTCATTTCCCCCCCTTGTGCCAAGTTTAGCCTATTGGCTGCCCTTTTATCCCTCATGTTCAGCCTTGGCTTTGGCTCCTCTGCCCCCACAGCAAAACATCACAAACAGACAAGATTAAAATTCTGAGGACTGCTTAAAAGCCCTCCCTTTGGGCAAGCAACCAAGCCTACCAAGGGGAGAGCAGCCAAAGCCTGCCTGAAGCCAAAGCATAAGGCGTTGGTTGGGTTTCACTGAAGGGAGAAGGATTGAGAAAGACAGATATATGAACTTCTTTCACATGGCTGAAACAAGAGGCTGAGAGGTGTATCTAAGTAGGAACTGTCTTGGGTGATCCCTTGACTATTCTGCTAGCTTTTGTGGTTTTGAGGGAAATGTCTTCACAACTATTGGATGGGTTGTTGAGAAATTGATAACAGATAACCAAGATAGTTGAAGTAGGACCGCAACTAAGGCTGCTTAGCATCCATCCTGGGATGCCTTGACTCCGTGCAGGTGGTGGGAGAGAGCAGGAGGATGGACAAGCTGTCATCGCTGCTGGTGCAGGAGTCCCGCCCCCTGCAGGTCACTATCTCAGCACTGGGCAGCTCCTTCAGCAACAGACTGATACACCCCAAGTGTGTGAAGGAGAGGTATCACAGTCCCTTCCTTCCTGCTGCTGTCAGACTGTACAAGCAGCACTGTTCCCAGAAGACCTCACTGTCCACTTTGCAGCACAACTATACAAAACTCATTTCTGGTTTGCACTATCTGGTCAAATTTTTAATACCCATATTCATAATTTGTATTTATAAATGAAAATTCACTGCCACACTATATAATTACATGTTAATTCTGTACAATATCATCTTTATATGTATATACAAGTCTATTCTATTTCTTACCTTGTTAAACATATTGTTTATTTTTTACTACTGTTATTGTTTTTTGTTTTTTTTTAATATTCTGTCCTTTGGCTACTGTATAGGAATACTGATTCTGATTCTGGTTGATTTGGTAAAAAGGTCAATATTGTGATTATTTTGGCAGACATTGCTGTATGATTCACAACCAGAAGGAATGATCATTTTTGCATCACAGTTGTGTTAAACTCAACAGACAGGGAGCACTCCTGCTACACTGACGGTTGACTCCAGAGCAGGATAAGCTTCTTCATATTTTAGATTTGACTGAGCTGTTTGTTAAGTGCCACTGTCAATAAGAGAATAAAACCAAAATACAATAAGTAGTTAGTTAGTTCCAGCTATTTATTAGAAGGCTACATTTTCATTGCATTGAACTAATCAGTACCAGGAACTGAGTATATTAAACCTTGCAAACAAATGACAAATATTCCTAGTCTCTCAATAACAGTGATACACCTCTTTCAGCCTCTTTTCTATTTATTTATTTATTTACCCATCTCTAACTGTGTACACATACTCAGAAATGTAGATGTAATCCTTTGCAGGGGCACACACTGCTCCTTGGTGCATTTGCCCCTGAGATCAAGTATTGAAGGCAAACTACCACAAGCTAAATACTGATGTAGGATAGTAAAAGTTGTTTTTGGAAATGTGGACTTTAAAAAGAAGCTTTGAAACCCAGACAGTGGCCATCATGTCCTTGCCAATATCGACGTCTGCCATTGCCATCTCTTCCTTAGCCTCGTGGAGTGGAACTGATTCACCGACTGTTCTCACTCAGTCACCCCCATGGTGAAGCTGAAAGCACCCCCAACTTGCCTTGGTTGGGTGTGGGTGTGTGTGTGTGTGTGTGTGTGTGTGTGTGTGTGTGTGTGTGTGTGTGTGTGTGTGTGTGTGTGTGTGTGTGTGTGTGTGTGCGCTTCAGATGACTGGCAGAACAAGCCTACGAGCACAGGCTTTGGTAAGCACACCACTGCACGCTCCCCCTCTACAGTACCTGTACTTGTGGGAGCCTGTTCCCAGCATGTTCATCTCTCCGATTCCTTCAATATTCTGTTTGCTTCACTGTAAAACCAGGATTTCTTCTTTCATGTTGGCTTTTTTTATTTTTGAAACCATGCATTGAGATCAGAAAGGGTTCAAATTCACCTTAGCAGCATCACAAAGCAGATAGCATGGCTGCAATGCACCTATTCAGAATCAAAAATGTCAATATATAATGAGGACTTCTGGTTTGACACTGAGGCATACACTATATTGAGATGAAAAGGGAAGAAGACAAGCATGCTGGGCGCAGGCAGGCCTGGTGGGCTCCCACAAGGACAGGTACTGCAGAGGGGGATCAAGTGGTAACAGCAGTGTGAAAAACACACACAGTCAATTCGGGAGTGCTTTCAGCTTCACAAGGGGGTGACTGAGTGAGAACAGCCGGTGAATCAGTTCCATGCCATGAGGCTATGGAAGAGGTAGTAATGTCAAACATGATTCTTGGCAAGGACAGGTTCCTAAGTTCGTTTTAGTCTAAATTCACCCCCAGTATTACGCTTGTAGTTGTTTGCCTACAATAATTGATCTCAAGGGAAAATATACCAGGGGGCAGTGTGTGCCAATGTAAAGGATTACTTCTACAGTATAAAGTACTGTATGCACAGTCATAGGTAAGTAAATGAAAAAATACCCAAGCATGAAGTGAGCTTTGAGTTTATGACCCCACAACAAACAACACCGAACCACCTTCCTTGTAAACTTACCATTTATTTCAAATCTAATGCAAGGAATGTCAGAAATGTGCCTGAGCCCAAGCATCCCAGATAAAGTGATAAGTAACAAAAAAAACAAGAGTGTATGGGGTGTGTGTCAAAAAGATGTTCTGTCTGAGTTAGATGCTGTAAGATATGTGCTGATATACTGTAAGTGATGCTTGGAAAACTTGAATCGGTTATCAGTGACAGGCCCTTCTAACCAGTGAAATGTATTTAAAGCTGCATGCACAACTGAAAGTACAGCACTGATGTACTGTACAGTGGTGTCATCCAAGCTTTAGTGCAAATAACTGGCTGTGAACTAAGTGGATTGGAGGAGAGTCTACAAAGCTGTTTTAGCTGTGGGAAACTGCAGAGTTAGTTCTGATAATTGTTTTATGAACAACACATTGTTACATTCATGGGTCTCATTTGTCTTAAATCTCAACTTATACATTTCTGATGTTTTTGTTGTGTTGGTTTTAGTGATTATGGATATTTCTTACATTTACAGTCAAGTTTACAGTGCACATTTACTGTTGAGGGTTTGGTCACATTTCATAACCATCATTAACAAATGGTATGTTAATAGTTAATTAAACTTTAGGTAATAGTTGTTTGACTGAAATAGTTAATACACCATTAATTAAGCAATTCAAGTGTAATGGTTTATAGTCATTAGTTGTAACTTTGTAATGGCCATCCAAATAATATTTAATAATTATAATAGAAATAATAACCACCATTTACAAAGTATGATAAACAGCAGTTCTACCTTCCAACAAGCAATTGGTTAATAAATGGTTTATAAGCATTTTATTATTATCAATAAACTAACTAGTAACTACATGTGAATTTACTCTAAACTTTACTATTTATTAAAGATAGTTTAGATAAACTGTTGCCCAAGGTTTTCTTTCCAATGGAAAACTGCTTTCACAAAGGCTTTCGTTTTTTAACTATAAAAAATCAGTAAAGAGTATCACAAAGTATAAAAGTATCAGATATTTATATCACCTGGGCTCAAATATGATGCATCAGTTGAACCTACATAACAACTGAGGTAGTGGTAGTAGAAAATGAACCAGTTTCAAGGCGTTTTGTCTTGAGACAAGGAATGTGCATATATACACATATAACATATTACATGAAAAACAGGAAGACTGCACACAACACAAGTATAAACATCACCATCTAGTGGTTCCAAATGAGAAATAAATTAATCCTTGAACAGTGGATGACAGATGGGTAGAGAGATGCAGCTAATTCAGGTTTCTGTAGTCCAGAGTAGTGGACTTTAATTTGCATATTTATTTTGAAAATGTGTTACATCTGTAACTAGCCAGTAAAAAGTGTACCATAGACAAAAACATCTTAATTTAAGGTCCCTCGTCTAGCTTTTATTGGAGCCTTTATTTGCATCTGACATCAAGCCAAGTGATAAAATATCCCATCCACTGAAGTAAGACAGTGGAACAACTGAAAGCTCCAGCATAAAGCTTATATATGGATCTTGAATTAAGATTTGTTTTAATCAAACCACTGTCCAAAACTTCATGCTGTATTAAGTACCTGTCTGGGGTCTGTGGGACCGGTAGGTGACGTCAGTTCGATGGTAACAGGTCCGTCATTTTGAATGTGGACCTGCATGTAGGCCCCAAACTTCCCATCTAGAAACACAAGACAGACATCTTACAAGCCAGATGAGACCTGCATATCAAAGACCATCAACGTCACAGTTAGCCAACAGTTCACCTAATCCAGGTTCATCCCAAAATGACAGCACCTCCAAATATTATTAGGCAGTAGTATCTGTTTGGCATTGGCCGTCGATGTTTCATAAGGATGTAAGATAACGTGGAGCCTTGAGACATTGGGGACAAAACACAAAAGGGCTGTAGGAGGACAGGAAGTTTCAACTTAAATGTTCTCCTTTCTTCCACTGGGTCCGCGAGATTAATGACACCATCTGCACAATGAAGCTGTGGGCCATGGTGGAAAAGCGCTGCATCATCACATTTCCTCTCTGGAGGAAGGGGGACTAATTAGGAAGCCTTATGTCTCCCTTGCTGGGACAAGGTGTTCTCTGCACCTGCTCCCTGGTGGGCTGACCCAATTCACTGTCACCATCACCGCGTCACAGCACCGGTAATCCACCCCCCAAAAAAGTCATAACCTTACACTGAGATGGGGAGCGAGGCAGGGGGACAGGGCACTGATCCAGACAAACAAGTCAGTGGCGATAACAATGACCCTCAGCACTTTTGTTTTTAATAAGCTATGAAACAACTAGCTTTCTTTGCCCCTCTGGAAAATAGCCTCTCGTTCTGAAATTCAAGTTTTTACAACAACCCTTTAAATGTGTGCTGTTTTCATCATCTTCAAAGAAATAAACAATGCCTATCAGCTACTCAATATCTGACCCAGGGCTGACATAAAAAATGGTTAGCGATAACTTCAATAATGGTAAAACATTTTTTTTAATTAGCTTTCCTCTAAGGTCCAACAGTAGCAGGAACACACGGCTGCAGCACTCTGACGATAAGATGGCTAAGTAATTTGTTCACCCACCCTTAATATGCTCCGGCTTGTAGGCGCTTCTCATGCTCTCCAGGATGCTATTGTAGAAGGGCTGGGCCAGCTCTGCAGGCATAGCTGAGTGGAAGTCTGGCTTGTTGCCTTTCAGTATACACTGCAGTGTGAACTGGCTCACACACAGCACTTCAAAGTCCCTCTCCATGACACTTTTGCTCCACGCTCGGCCATTCTCGTCTTCAAAGAGTCGTAGGTTCAGGATCTTGCGTACTCTGGAGACAAACAAGGTAAAACATTGTTAAATCAACCCGTCGTGTACCATGTCGATCGCTCTGATTAATCTTGTCGATTCGGGCAAAGAACTGACTGCCTTCATTTGAAGAGCACACAATGGGCTTTTGCATTAGACTGAGACGTGTAAGAGTTAAAATATCATAGTGTGGTGGTTTATGATGTTGCTTGTGTGAGTTTTAGCTCCTTGACTCAAAATCTTGCAGACTTCACATCTTTGCCGATCACTGTTAATGCATGCTATATATAGTCTCGTATTTATTTTTGCTCCAAACACTCATTGGCTTCTGTTATTTTCAGTATGACCTAAGCAGACTTGGAAATTCTGTAATTCATCAGTGTGAACATTAAAGGGGCTCTATGTAACAATTTGCAGCAATTATCATGCATCAAACAATAGTCTGTGCTACATTACCCATTACAAAATTGTAACTTTGAGAAACTCACACCTGATTTGAAGTGTGTTGGATTGCCTAATTTGAATACAGTTTGAGATTTGGGTAAACAACTTAAATACTGTGCAGCAATTGATAGAAGCCAACAGTTGCCTGGAAAAGCATTGAATTATATTCATAAACTGTTTTAAAATATGCACTTTTATTAAATATGGCTGTGATGTCTACAGAGCCATAGCCATGAGTCCTCCCTATAAAAGCCAGACCGACCATGGGAACTGGAAAAAAAAAACAAAAAAAAAAACAAACAAAAAAAAAAAAATTACAAAGTTTTCATTATTATTTAGATGTTTCTGATCTTATCAGAAATTATTTTAATATAATGTGCATCAGTGTTTGGATGGGTGGTCCTTGTCATTCACATGAATACCAAGACCCATGGTTACCCAGTAGAACATTGTATTGTAACAAGATGATCAATGACCATGATATTTACTTCACCTGAAGGTACTTTAGCACTACAATTCCCATGATGTTTTGCCAAACAAGTTCAAGTGATTGACACAAGTGTTCTGCATCAGGACTGATCAATCGATGCCCTTTTAACCTGTCGTACCATGGCAACCCCTTGCTGCCTGTTCAAGCCTTGAAGAAGGTCTTAATAGAAGCTCAAAAGTGTGTGGTACTTTTCTCTGTCCTAGCTGGATGTTATACAGACCCAGCACCTTATTCAAGTTTGATACCAGCTGAGTTGTGTTATTCCCCCATTTTTAAAAATTCAACTGAAAAATTATGTCAAATTCATCAGTGTAGTACTGCACGTAACAACTATTTTCTAACACAAACATTTAAACAGGCATTTCAGGTTTGGATCAGGTTTGTGTCTCTGGGGATCAAAGTCCATCCCACACTCACTCACATGTAGTCAGCATCCTTCTGGGTGTCCTCCGCAGATATACCCAGCAGTATGCACAGTCCTCGTCCTACTGAGCTGATCTGCTCTTCTCCCACTGCAGGAAAAGGGGAACAGTTTGAGTGAGTGGGCTGCTGTTAAGTGACAAGCAGCTCTGGCTGACAGGTGACACACTGAATGACATCAGTGTGTGTGGTCAAAGGAACCAGCAGTCAGGACTGTCATTCAGCTGTCAGTACCACGGACGTCAACGGGACACGGTCCTCATTTCATAACCTTCACTGGTTGCCTCCGAGCTTAAAAACACAAGCAGCGCTGCTCTCAGTGGACTCCGGTAAGAGACACGCCTGGCTGTGCCTGTAGCCTCTTTCCCTTTCACTGGGACTGCTAATGCTAACCCAGCTAGGTTAGCTAGGGTTCGTGGTCAGCGATATTGTGAGAGGCGTCAAAGCGTGGCAGCTCTGCTCATTACAAAACAGCCGCTTACCTGTGACAGTGGCTCTGGTGACCCTCTGGATAATGGCTCTCATTGTTTTGGTTGTGACGGGGAGCACGCTCTTACAACTTCCGAGGACTCACGGCGTGAACGGGACGTCGTCGCTAGCGGCCCAGACACGCAGCACACATCCTGTGCTGCTTCCGGAGGTTTGCCGGTGTTTCGGATTAGCACGCGACTTTGTTACCTGAGGACATATCGGTGTCGGGTACAGTAATTAACCAGAGAAGGTCCCCAGTGCAGACACAGGGAGGTCACAGGCTGATCTAACTGCCTTCTTGAAATAGTTTCATATATTATATACGACTTGTAGATATTTAGCCAAAGCAGAAGTCTAAGTGGATTTGTCCGCACACCATGCGGGTTCAGGTCATGTTTATTTACTAATCTATAGATAATTTCTATACTTCTTTATGGACCGGTGTATTTTTAATTTTTATGACGGTTGACTGGCTCTTCTACGTTATAAATAATTTCCTCAGAAAGGCTCCTACAGACGAACAAGTGTTCTTAAAAAAAACTTTATAAGGGAGGCAAACATTCACAGGAAGATGTTTCTTGTTTACATCTTCCATTTCCTGAAACAAGAATCCATAGATGACCGGGTTATTGAAAATCCAGGGAAAAAAAACAGGCATTAACGCGGGCAGCTACGTCTTCTCTTCCCGTTTTCAACACCTGTTGAAAAGCTGTGATTTTATGATGAAGGCAAAATGTATAACACATACCATTATAGATGAAGCCACAGGTACCACAGACATGCCCCATATTCTTTGTTTGTGTGGGAGCATGATTATTTGGTACAGACCTGTTTATCAGGGAAAATTAAATGCAAAAACTACCAATCACTAAACACTAACACTAAAGTTGCAACTCATCACACCTGAAATATCCTTCAAGTTGATCTCAATATGATTCACTTTACATTTTGCAAATCATGCAGCCCTAATGCCCACAACATTACAATATAGTGAAGGTAAAGTGAAGGTATCAGGTTATACATTAACTGAAACACTGGTTGAACAGAAGAAAAAAGTATGACACACAAGCAAATTATATGTCCTTTATTACTAGTTCAGTTTGGTTAAGATTTATTTTTATGTTGTTAGACTCAACTGTGTCAGGCATGTTGGGGCTGAACAGTACTTTTAATACATTTTCCATCTCATAATGGGAAACATTTTGACATGTCACAGTAGGAAAAGCACAGGTGTAAATAATAAAATGAATAATGGATGAATTCCATTTAGTTGCTCCAGTCATGGCTCACTGGGAAACAAATACAACGGAACCATTATTAATGTAGCAATACCTTTTTTCTTAAAATGTCAAAATGGATATTGTGAATTATTGACAATTGTGAAACAAACATACTAGAAAAAATTAATCAAAGAAGGCAACAGAATTAAAACAAACAACTGAAAATGTGTTATATTGTACTTTAAAGGGGCAATATGTAAGAATTGGCAACCTGTTTGATTCATACTTATTCATACAAATAGGAAACTAAATGTCACCAGAGTAACTGCTATCTGTAGCTGCCAATTGCTAGTTAGCTCAGATAGAAGTGCAGCTAACGGTTTGGACTGAGCGCCCATGGCACCGCTGGACTGTTCCTGTTAACGTGGCCAGAACAGGAGCTTTGGACTGGGATGGGCCAGGGCCGAGCTGGACAGTGGATATCTTGAAACACAATACATTTAAAGCCAAACATCAGAACTGTTCATTCTTCACACTCGGAAAACAATTTTGTTGACTTTTTTATTGCATAAATTCTTACATACTGTAAAAATTTCAGAAACGTATTGTTTATTTCAAGCCCGATGTCTCAGTCCTCACCCATTATACTGGCTGTTCTTTCTGGTAACACATATAAATTAACTGTTATGTGAACAGCAGTCAAACAACAACAACACTGACAATTTCATAAATGAGCCAGTCATTCATTCCACAGATTGAGAGAACCTCCTGTAGCATGGTGCAATACCTCCTGTGCTCACAGAATCAGAGGAAACTTGAGCTTGAACATGAGTCGACACCATTGGTGGTTGTGTCAACTTTGTATTGTTGGACGATGGTGTGGATAAAGCTAACAGGAGTACTACTGAAAAAAATTGTTGAGTTCATAAATAATCTGCTGCAATCACAGTGGCATCTCTTCCAGACCTGGACAGGTGGATACCGCGGTGGGATTTCTGTTACAAATAAAAATGATGTCTTCACACAAAAGCATTAACAGTGCATAATTCCCCCAAAAAGTTCTCTGTCCATCATCTATTTGGCATCATCTCCACTCCTAGAGCCACCGCTGAATGATTTGATAAAATTGTAGATTCTCGTTGTGTAGGGGACAAAGTCTTTCTTGTAGATGACGACAGTTTTGGAATGAGCAGTCTCGTAGACAACTCGATTCGGATCTTCTGGCTCTTGGACGTCTCCGCTTGTCGCTAGTTTACAAGGGGGAACGAAAAGAGTGATTTAGCCTCTGAGTATTACAGAGTAGTAGTTGTGATACGAAGCAGTTGATATTCGAATAAAGGCTAAGAAGCATTGCGCAAATTCTATCAAGCCAGCCCCTCCTCCCTCTGCCAGTGGTACCTGTGGGCTGTGAATCACCTGGGTTGAGGGAAGAGGACTCATTGATACTCTTCTTCATTCTCTCTAAACCTCACTCAGTATTTTGATATCAGGAATATTATATTATTGACACTTAAGGTCTATTTCCATTGAGAAATCTCTGTGTGACTACTATGTTTGCTACTTTAGAAACAATATAGTTATATTTAAAACATTGCACTCACACATGAACATTACACTATTTAAGCGATAAAAATGTGGATTTTTTCAAAAAGGAAACCAATACGTTGCTCACTTCAGAGACCTGTCTTACCTGTTCTTTTGTATATTACCATTGATCTTAATTAAAGCAAAAGTAATTTCATGAAAAAATAAAAAATAAATCACCGAGCATACAATATATCTTATCCGATTGCTCAATTAATGAGTAAAATAATAGGTAGGATACTCAATTACCAGGGGGCTTGGCTCCACCAGCAGTGGAAGTATTTAAGGCTTTACTACATAAATCTCAATTCAGTATCTAAATTTACAGCACACAAAATGGCCTCTGTCAGTGTTAGATTATCAGATTATAAGCAATTTAATCTGCAAAGTATATAAAGCTGTCAGATAAATGTAAATGTGTGGAGTTGAAAGTACTACTCCACACCGTACTTTAAAGTTACATTAAATGGAAATACTCAAGTACAGCACAAGCACCTTAAAACTGTACAGAGTACAGTACTTGAATACATGTTGTTATTTTACTAGACAAACACTGTAGCTGTTGAATGTACAGACAGCCAGTGTTTAACAGGCCAGCATTTATATTACCCCTACAACACTAACCTACATGTTCTGTTACACCATCACTAAGGCCAGGTATATATTACCCAATATAGCATAAAGCATTCTTCCCATCTAAGTGCATTAAAGTACAACAATACATGTCAAACTGAAGTACTCTTTTGTTTCCCCTTAACATGGGGGGACCCTTGAAAAGGCCCTAAAGTGTGTAAAATTAGGGAATCGCTCCCAAAAACTTCCTTAAATAAAATTAAACTAATAATGGAACTGAGGAACTTGTTCTTCGGTCCACCAGTTCTTGAGCCTTGGGAGCCTTGTTCGGTGAAGGCACAGTCTCTAACGTCCTGTAAAATAAACCTTTAAAATATTTTTGTATAAGGGGAAATAAAACAAGAGTAATTCAGTTCTTATTTCATAGCAATTTATCAGGTAAAATATTATACGTTAGTGATAGAGGGTAAACTGTTTTTACCGGTTGAAAAAGTGAATGAAAATTAATGACATTAATGAAAAATCACATGAATCAAAACTGGGTCAAATTCAGCCGACGTTAGTGTTGCGGTGTTGATGCTGACAGTGTGCAGTCACTCACCTGGCCAGCCGTCAAGTCGACCCGTGTACTTGAAATACGCGTACGAGCCGATGACGGTCCAGACGCCAGCAGCGTACACGATGGACATCCGAGTTTTCCACTTCATCACATCTTTGAGCGTCATGGCTGCAGTCTGACCGCTCTGGCTCCGTCTGTTTTCCTTCCTGCTCGGGTGTCTTGGAGCAAAGCGGTGCAAGTCAGGGCGCCGCCATGACAGTCAACCGGAAGTACACGTGCTGCTGTATAAATACTTCCGGAAAGAATTTGTTATTTATTTATTTATTTAATTATTTTTTTCCCAGGTATAGAAATCCCAATCAGTCTTACTGGCCAAATATGCGTGCATGTGGTTCTCAGAAATTAGCGAGGTCCAGATTGTTGTTTTTAAATGGAACAGTTTTGTTATGGAGCTGTTATCTGTTAATACCTGCAAAGTCTTTGTTGTCTTATACTTTAGTGTCAGATACATAGAGACAGTAGAGTAGCCAAAATCTGTCCTCAAGTATTAGTACTGTGACTTTATAAAAAACAGGTAAAAATAAAGGTAATGATCAAGATAGATACCTTAAGTGTGAAAGTACTACAAATGACTTGAGTGGGGAGTCTGTATGTATTTGTGATGAAATGACTAATTATCGTCTCCCGATTAGACCAAATGCAAACTAAATATTACATTATTGTTAAACTAAATTATTTTGTTTGCTTGTTATTGCCTGTATTTTATTATGATCGGGGAAATAAATGAGCAAATTGTGTGTATTTACATAACAGATCGTGTCTGTTATGCCAAAAAATAAATATAAAGAGTGTTAATGTGTCTGTAAACTTTGATGAGTCCAGTCCAGATGTCCTAAGATGTGTCCACATCAGTCTTTCTGAACATGTCTCATATGAGATGACTTGTCTGACTTCACATGTTCACTTTTACCTGAAGACATCACATCTGCTTTTCTCTCCGTCAGGCTACACCACTCTCCGTGGCTGATTAAATTCACACATTTACTCATGTACAGTCAAACAGAGTTGTAATCATCATCACTATGAAAGGCAAACTCCATGCAGATAGACAGGCCTCAGTATCTGTGCTGGGTAGCTCGTATCCACGGTGCCTCCAGCTGATCAGTGAGAAATGACGCAGAGGAGGACTGATCCTCTCCTCTGTACAGCCCCGAGCACTTTAACATCCTCCTTATGTTCGTACACATACTGCTCACACTGTCCTCCACTGAGATCAATAGCAGCTAGGTCCCATCCTGTCAGACCCTGGCATGAAGCAGAACTTCATCAAATCATGTAAATGAGATATAACAATAGAAATTCATGTTATAACTTGAAACTTATCACGTTGCATAATAAAGTTTTTGGGTTATAATGTCATAGTGTTTTTTTTATTTTTTATTCTTGTGTTGCGGCACTTTGATTCCAAACGAAACAATACACTGATGCATAACAAAAGAAGTTTGAGTCGCGCGCTCCTCACTACAGATGTGCAGGGGCCAATTACTTGTCCGTGGCCGTTGCTGCATGCAGCTTTCTTGAGAACCAACACAAGAAGTTTATTCCAGTGTGCTATCTTTTCAACAAAGAATAAGAAAATAAGCTTTCAGTGTACTTTTTATGTACCTATCAAAACTGTACTTGGCTTATAGTGACAACTATACAGAAAGGTACCAAATATATTTAGGTTTAAACTTGTACTTAATCTTTTAATTAAGTTATACATAACAAAAGTATAATAATGTATTCATGTCATGTACAGTAAGTTTAAGTATACTGGCCCCTAGTTGTGATTACTCTTTTGAAACAGTGCACTATTAAATAATTTGTAACTTCTTTCAGCATACATTTTTTACATACAGTGTTATGAACTTGCATGTTCATGTTTATAGTAACACATCAGTTTTGGAGTAAATGATACATGGGTGGAACTGAACCTGATCTTTTAAGTGCAAAATGTTATTAACTCTCACAAAAACAGATCAACATTTGGGTGATTTTGATGACCAAAAAAAGCTGAAAGTCTCTTTATGGAAACACAAGTCATTCGTTACAGCACAGTACATGTGATGACTCCTTGGCTGTTCTTTAAGGTCCATATGGATTTGGCAAAAGTGTGGCAAAAGTGTTTCAACAGCAGCACATTTCATTCTTACCATATCAGGCTGACTGACACTGAAGTCTCCAGTCTTCCTATAACCCCACACATGAACATACTCTGCACATTTATTTGTGAATCTTTACATCAAGGCCTGTTAGATTCAGCAAGTAGCTCAACTGAACCACGACAGTGATTGTTTCACACATGACAGGGCTTCAGTGTGCTCACTTTTGTTCAAAAATTACTAAGTCAGTGATATCACACAATGTACCATCTTTCAATTATACAGCACTGTTGTATGTTTTCTTCAGTCGATTACATTTTTTGACGTTGATACAGAACGCCATCAAACAAAAAATGCTGTAAGACCAGAAGCAGTTACTGAGACGTGCACGTGACTCGGCAGTGACAAGCATGTGTGCAGCTGTGATATTTCTAACAATAGGGGATGCCAAACCCCTTAACTTTTGTTATTTAGTTATTGGCAAAACTTTTGTTTTTTTGTTTTTCCGCTTATACAAATAGTTCTTCAACAATTTTTGTTGGGGCACACTGTGTTTTCTGTGAATATACTTCATCAGAGTGCCCATATTGGATTCCAATGTAACGGTTGGCCCCCAGTGTGTCACACTTTGTGTGACGTGTGTGAGCGGAAATGTTGAATGTCATGTGTCATAATCTTTCCCATACAGTCTCTAAGAGCCAGTTGTGACATCCAGATGCTTCTAGTCTTGATTTCATCCTGCAGTTATAACACCAACAGGAACTAATGACTCCAAAATCTGGTAGGGAGTGTGCCGTTCAGTACAGGCAGAGCGTAGAACGCTTGCTACTCTGAAGCTTTCCAGAACTTTCTTTTACTCTCTGACATCGTTGTCCCCGTTATCTCAACAAGTCACACATCAACATCTCCCAGCTCTTTGCCAGTGTACCAGGGAGATTCACTGTTTGCTGTATCAAACCACAATGTGGACACGTGTCTGGTGACTGTTGTGTTGATATTCATTTGGAAGTGACTAAGCTTCATTGAGAGGAGATGCCCCTTTGACCACAAACACCGGCTCATTAAATTAAGCTGGCATTGCACGAGTGAAATGATCTCTCTCATTTGGAAGTGGGGGTTCAGGTGGGTGGTATGGATAGGATCTGCCACCTCTGTGATGACAAAAAAGTCAAAACATTAAACTGCTTTGTGTTACAAAGCAATGGGACAAACACTTCAGAAACATGACCGTTTCTCTGAATGTCTTACCAGTTGATACCTTCAGTCTCTCTTTCTTACCTAGCTATTATTTTGTTATATTATATTATAATGAGGCAATGAGGCTTCTTTGACAAATGGTGTTAGTAATGTTAACAGAGATGGTTTACCTCATCCAAACCACAATGCTGACATCAATACAAGCTTTTTCCTCACTTCTGGGTCCAGTTCAGTTACCTGGCACTGAATTGGCCAGATGCTGCATTTAGAACTTTTGAACACTGGTGACACCATCACAGTTCCAAAATACTGTCAAGTCTGTCCACTGTCACATAACAGACTGCACTTCAGAGAGAATTCCCAAGGTTTTAATTCCAGTAAGACTCACACTGCGTACTTGCAAAAGTTGCTTAATCTGCACATACAGGGGCAAAACAAGAAATTACAAGCCATTCTTTAGGTTTGCATTGGAGTCAAGAGTCACGCTGTGAGGAACAGTGTGCTCTAAAGGTATTTTGAATATCCCTCACAATAAAAGGGAACTTTGAATTCAGCTGAGCTTCCAAAATTCTTGGGATACATTATGTAAGAGATTTCCAGTAAGTGAGTAAGTGCTTTGCCGGTTAAATCATGGCGTAAGAGATGGGACATCAGCATAAATACACCACTGCCTTTTGAAAGAGGTGTCATAAGACATACAGATGCTCCATTTTTTTCCCATTGTTTGTTAAGTGCATCCTGTCTGACTAAGTCATTTTTTTCCACAACAGGAAATGCAAGAATATTTATGCGTCACAGTGGCCTTTACCATGTATATCATTTCAAGGACAAGAGCGTGACAGTTGGTTAAAATTGGCTGAATGAGTACCGAAGACCAGCAAGCATCTTCACAAATGATTCCACGCTGCCCCAACCTCGAGGATGAAGACTGGTGGTTAAACTGTAAAGTGGGACAAAGGCAGAAAAAAGAAATATGGTCCATTTTCATGAACCCTAATAAACCGGCACAAAACAATAGGGTTCTCCCATAGCTTGCTCACCTATGAGATCCCACATAGCATGAGGACCATTTGTGACATAACACCAAAGTGTTTCACACAGACAACTACAGCCACCTCTGCTAGAAGAGGGAGGAATCCACCAAAGGACAAGACATCTGGACACAGTCAAGAGGAGGACAAAGCCAAACAGCAGGTGGATGAATGACGTGGAAGAGGACAATGAAAGGCCGACAAAATGGGTAATTATAGATAAACTCTAACAGTATGCAGAAATAAAATGTCCACTGTGTAACAGTTTCTGTCACCCATGTTTTAGAATGCATTACAAACCTGTTACAATCTACTTTTATTACTATGTAATTAGTGAGTGCATTTAGGTTCACTTGTAGCATAGTTCAAAGTATACTTTCATAAACTAAACAGTGGGCCAGAAGTGTATAACTAGTACACATAACATTACAAAATAAAACTTGGATGTAAACTAGTTGTGTATTTGAAGTTTACTTCTCTTACACCTAAAGTAAACCTTGTGGGTCGATTTAGACCACAGAAGTATTGCGATTGTACACTTCAAGTACATTACTAGTGTGCTGATATTCATATACGTAATACATGAAGTGCACTTGCATTTTCACAAGGTTATAACCAGCAACAGACAGCACATCAACAGAAGGATGCGCTAAAACAAACACGAAGTAGAAAAACAACAACAACAAAAACAGAGTTCTCTGGAGACATTTCGATATTCATACTATCATATTACAATTAGACCCAATTTAGTCTGTGTCATGAGCCATACAGATATTCCATGTTTCCAGGTGTCATTCAGTGCACCCTGTCTGACTCTCACATGGTAACATGTCTTGGACAGTTTCTAGCCACAGAACCTGTTTTTGGGGCGTTCACTTTGAGCCACTTCCTTGTAACAGTTCTTTGTACTCGCTGCCAGTCAAACTTAGATCAGGTGAAGATCTGCTCTCGTTACAGCGTTCACAGTATTCTCAGTCCCCCTTTGACTGTAACATAGGGTTGTAAATGCTACTACAGTGTCCATTGCATGTCTCAGAGCCCCCATTAGACGGTCTGATCGCCCTGTAGCTCCCTTTCCATTTGTTTCCATTGAGTCTCATCAGGCCCTGTCCACACCAGACCAGCTTATTCTGCAACCGAGGTTTTGTTAAATAAAATTCCGTGTCCACATGAGTGGTGTAATAAAAATAACCAAGAATAATCAGATTAAAGAATGTGTGTTTTAGATATATTCAACTCATACCCTGAGTAGTATCCATATGTTTCCTGTAGATTCATTAGATTTGAGAAATGTACGTCTGGCTGTCCTTCAAATACATTTATGTCGTTGTGAAAAGTGGAATGACATGTTCCTTTCACTAAATACTGACGCCCTGCAGGTCTTCACTCTGCCTTACTGCTTGTGCTAAGTGTTAGCATACAAACAAAGAGGAAGGGAGGAAGACAGCAGCCTCGTTGTGTCCCTCTCTCTTTCTCTTTGTTGGAGAGGCTCCCCCCTCCAATATCTGTCCAGCTTTACACATTCCAGGGTACGAAACTTGCTTGAAAAACCTGGCAAGTGAAGCTCAATTGAAACGGTTTCCGATCATATTTATCCGACAAGAAACTTGCTTTAAAATGCTTATTTTACTGAAATGCTGCTTTTCTTTGCATTTTCAGCAACAGGATCAGCTCTGGTGGACCAGAGGTTTGGACTGAGCTCTGTCACCGTTTCCGTTCTGGGCGATTACCATTCGGCTCTTTTCAACTGCGTGTTTCACGACAGCGGGTTTTTTAATTTATTTGTATGAATAAACACGGACAAATAAAATAAAATTGGTAAATACAGAAGACATAAAAACACAACCTGCAAAACAGATAAATGTAGGTTTATGAAAGTGTATAAATAAACTTAATGTATTTATTTTGAACTATTCAACTACCAACCCTTTTTAATGCAGGTAATCATTTATTACAGCAACTATTCATTTGGTTCTTCATGTACCTCTGCACATATTTATTTTTAAACAATTAATCACTTATTCTGTTTATTTATTCCTGTATTCATGTATTTATTAATGCATCAGTAATTTTTCGTCTTCCATACTGCTATCATTGACTCCAAGGAAAGCAGCTGGCACAGTTTTATTATGGCGCCAAGTGTTCATTATGGAGTAATCATTTTGTAGTCTGCCAACTGAAGCTTATCTTAATACGTCAAACAAGCTATTAAATCGAATCTGTGTAATGGCAGATAATCGATGCGGGGCGCTGTAACCTTCGGAGCTACGGAGTACCGTAGGAATTTTTGGCCTCCCTACATTGTACCAGCCGAGCTGTGGACACATCAGGTTTAACACTCGCATGTTTTCTTTCTTCATCATTATATCTTAGACGATCTTTCACGACAGTGATTACAATCAGACACAACAGAGAAATAAGTTTCATTCATCCTTTATTTTTTCATGTATTAATCACTCATACTCCAGCAATTATTTTGCACCAGCACCAATGATCGCCTCTTCCCCACCCCCACCCCACAAACAAGAAGACACAGAGGGCCCTTAGTCACACACATCTGGATGAGATATTGCCTTCACCAGGGACGAGAACCAGTGATGGGAAAGAAACTGACATTTAAAGGTGGCACAGAGCTGAAATGGTGAGTGACGAGTCGCAGCCGGTCGCTACATCGATCACATGGTTTCAGACGCTGCAAACGATCGATCACATGACCTTTAAGTCAAACATTGGTCTCTTCCAAAGACACTTGAGGTACAAGGTTAATAATTCCTCTTTTTAACCCCGAAATCACAAAATCATCGCCTTTAATTTAATTTACATTTAATTCATCCAATTCAGCATGTGGAGAAAATAGAAAGTGAACTAGCAATGACATTTATGTCAAATTGTGTTGTTCACTGCTCAAACTCATTCTTTTAATACCAAAAAGACAAATTGAAAGCAACATTGGTAACTCAGTGATCATACAGAATCATTGTTTTCCTAATTCATTGTGCAGTGTTTGAGCCAACAGAGCAAGCAAACTGCCACAAGAGGACACTGTAAACTTTTTTTTTTTTTTTTTTAAATATTTTTCAACATTTAAAACAATCATTTTCACCATGCCACCTGCACTTGAAGAATTCTGCTGCTAAATACAGGGTGGACTATCAACACAGACCAAATTTCCCACCAAAGGAATCTGCTTAGAAACCTTTGAGGGTCAAAAATATTGAGAGCTCCAGCAGATAGATTGCAGAACAGTATCAGTGCGGATGACATGTAGTAAATGAAAGTTTCTTTACCTCACAGAAAAGAAAGGGTACAAGGGTTTGACTTCCTATTAGAATTCATTATATTTCACACTCAGATAAAAGTCTACCATCAAATTCCTTTTCCAGAGAAAAGATGATGCGAATCAGTTTGACTTCTGTACACATGAAAAAAAGAGACGCATGTAATAACACTGTCTTTTTTTTTTTAACCAATTGTAACAAATGACAAAAAGGCATAGTCAATAAAACATACATGTACAAAATGAAAGAAAAAAGGCTCTCTTTCTTTTCTCATTGATAGTGTCAAGAATAAAATGCTACTAAAAAAAGTAAAGTTCTAACTATGTTTCATGTTAAAAAATCTAAATGAGGACATCACTGCACAGGGACCATCGAGCATCATCAGAGCTAAAGGATGATGCGGATTTCCCACGGAGTACCGAAATAATACCCTAAACCAGGAGCATGTTGGTAGTATACACAGTACACAGATTCTCTTTCACATGCACACACACACACACACACACACACCGGTCTCGTAACATTGTAACAGGGGGTCATTTACAGACCAAACCTAAGAGACTGGGCAGTGTGTTGATCAGTCAGGAGGGGTGAAAATCAGATATTAACTTTCTGAAGCCACTTGAAGCTCCCATGTTGTGAATTTACATTCTGGCTTTGTGCATTTACACTGTTACTGCGGTGCAGACGTACAGTCATGCTTTTCACTCTGTCTTGTGGTTGAAAACTAGTTTAGTGAACTTGAAATTTAACGTCTCATCTAAGAATGAGGAACAGTTCAATCTGTCTTAACCATATCTGATGACACGTAAGTTGGGAGGAGTTTTTTTTATTATGGGACCTTAAAGGGAAAGTTCATCTAAAAATGAAAATGTTAGCATTATCCACTCAGCCCTATGCTGAAAATACAGAATGTGTTTAAAATCAATCTTGGGCTTCTGGAGACTTAGATTACGCTGGTGAAGCTGTAAGGAGCCATTTACCTTTTTTGTTTTTTTTAATGTTTTAAAACTGCAGCAACACGATTTTGGCTGTGAAGCTCCAGAAATGTCCTGTGGACCAAACATGGAGTTGAGGCCATGACCTCTGCCTCACATCTACATCTTATCTTCTCCATCCTCCGCAACTGTTCAACGCCCTGCTCAGTCTGAGAGACTGTCCTGCTTTGAGACCAGCACATCGGTTCATTTCTCTGAAGCACTGACAGTGAAGCTCATTTAACTACGACTAAAAACCTGAGGCCTTAAAGCAAATCCTCAGCATTTAAGTCCAAGGCAAACCCCCCAAACTGCTCACCTTCATCACATTTTATTCACATCTCACTTTTCTCTCAACGGTGCCCCATCCACCGAAACCATATGAACCATCGAAAGAGACAAAAATAAAATCAAAGATATGTAAGTAAATACTGGTACCTGTGTATCTAATGTTAACGCGTACCACTGTGGCTCAATAGTAAGACTCCAAATAGGCTCAAATAACAAGCCTTCGTTTGGTCGAAAACATACAAAGCCTAGGTCATATAAAACCCATCAAGTCAAAAGTATGGAATGATGATACATGAGGATTATAGTAATGATAAAAAAGTAACACAGGTGGATAACTCATAGTAACATTTTGATTTGTCCCAGTAGTGAGCAGGATGAGCTGTAGTCCTCTGCTGTCACCACAGGAGGGAGTAGCAGCACTAAACTTCACCCACAGACGAGCAGGTGGTCAGAACACGAGCGCACCGTCTGTCTCTCTTAACCTTCATCCCTCTTTTTCGTTTCCTTGTGTTTTTCAGTGATAGCTAAAGTACCATACAAGTTAGATTTCCTCTACACCTATCCTAGGCTACATTCGTACACCACCTTTCTCTCTTTCTGCTACGTCATTCCTGCTCTCCTTTCTCCCGTCCCCTCCCCCACCGCTTTCTCTCTTTGTCCTTTCTTTTCCAGTTTTCCTTGAACTGCTCTAACATCTTACTCTTTCTCTCAGTAAAGCCAACTTGTTTTTGTCCTAAAGGTTAGTACCGATTCATTCGCACTTGTCCAGATTTAGTACCTAGCTGTTTAGTACCCAAGACCATGAGTGTCATTATTCCTGCTGCTGGTTTCATCGCCTCCTCGTGCTCCACAGGACTTTTCTTTCTGTACCGCAGCTTCCTCAGACTCCCTCCCACCTCTGTTGATGTGCTTGCTTGAAAACGTCTTGTGTAACCCCAAATGTCCCCCTGCACCCCTTTTAAGTGCTGGCAGAGAGAGTGTGTCTCAGTCCGGGGTCTCCTGCTTCTCATATTTTCGTGGTTTGGCCAGATTTTTCTTCCTCTACTCCTCGTTCTCTCTGCCACCCATTTCACTGCTCTCACATGGATATCTCCTCCTTCTTGCTTGTCCTTTCACTTTTCCATCAGTCCATCGTCCTCTTCGATGCCCTGAGCTCGCAGCTCTTCCAGGACATTGTCGAGGTGTCCGGGGTCGGGGAAGCCGTGGCCCGTCAGGTTGGAGCCGAACTCTGTCTTATGGTGGACCTTGAAGACAAAGAAAGAATGTTGTCTTTTTGTTCAACAGCAGCAAACTTGATGTAAACTAATCACAAACTACAGTCGATCGAATTCATCCTTGAGTTACAGTCTCTGATGGGGCTTTTGCACCGGCACTTTTGGCCATGCTGATTTGCTTTTCCATTAACCAATTTTACGCACTGAGTTGACCTGAGCTGCTAACGGCTCATCACCTCCAAACAGGCTGCAGTGTTGTCTTACTGCTTACGAGCTAGATGTCACCCCACCTCAAATAAGGGTGTGCTGTTCAGAAATTGGCTGTAAAAAAAGGTAGCCTTTCCAGATTTTGCTTCATAATAAAAGCTTCTGAATCAATACAGAACCGTGGACTTTTATTGTGAAGAAGTGACAGGAAATTAAATGTGTTTAACACCACACTGGCAGAGCTTCTTTAGCTGCTTTTCTTTGATATTCTTTGATGGCCACTACTATTCACAAGCGCATCATCAGTTAACAGACACAACTTTGAGCAGGGAGCCCTGTTTTAATGGCAATGCATCTCCCTGCTGTGCTGGGCTGATGTGCCCTGTCAGACCAAGGCAAGCTGAGCCAGCACGTGTATATTGAATAGCTCCAGAATGGCATTCTGTATGTACCTCGTTCCAGATGACGGTGTCAGACTCTCCTGTAGTGCTTGAAGTACCAACTGAGAAGATCAACCTGCGGTCCCACGCTACCAGGAGCAGTCTGAGTACCTGATGGCAGGTTAGGGTAAAGGTAAGGACAACGGGTTTATTTCAAAATGCACCTTTAAAGTGTACCTGTATCAAGAATGGATCACAAGATGTCAGACTGCACTAACCTTGCGTCCCTTCTCACTGTCTGGGAGGTAGCAGTGTCGGGGAAAGCCTCTGGCAGTGAAGGGCTTTCCTGGGTTCGGATGCTCTGGTCCCTGAAAAGAGAGAGGACATTAACTTCAGCAGGCACTAATGCTGATCGACCCCAACTCTGCAACTGAGAATCAGACCACGTGCTGTCAGTCCTCTTGGAGTACCTGAATGCCTGGTGGTATGTTGTAGATGATGCGTATGGTTTTGCAGTCAGGATGCCCTGGTATAGAGTGAGGGATGACGTGGTACTCCATCTTCCCTGCTGGCTGGTTGCCTGTCTTTACGCCGTAGATGGTTTTACAGGTGGGACACTGAAGACTGAGAAGAGACGACAAGCTTAATCAAAGAGCTTTTTTGCTAGAAAACTGAGAGACATCAGAGTCTTTCGTAACTGACCTGCCATCCTTGTTGCCATTATTATACATGGCCACCAGACACTGGAAATGATACTGGTGTCCACACTGTGTTAGTCGCCCGACTGACTCTGCCCGAGACACAGGCCCCACCCCTGGACCCTTATATCCAGACGGACCCCCCAGCGGCTCCATACAGATGGTACAGTCCTAGGTAAGACAAGGAAGGGAAATAACATCATGAAAACCATGTCATAATATCATGAAATGTGAAAACAACATAATGTGTCGTAGGAGTGAAAGCTAGAGATACAAACACTGTTTATACCTCCTCTGGTGAACTTTTTACTTTCTGCAGGTACTTCTTTACAACCTCCTCTGGAGTTTTACCTGCAGACAGAACAGAGAGCAAACAGTTAAACAGAGAGGAAATGATAAAAGGATAAAGTCCAAAGCTGCAAATGGTAAAGCTTTCCAAAATGTATCCTAATACAGATCCTCTGTGTGGCCATTATTTTCTGCCTAGCTGGGGCATATGTTCTAGCTGTGCACCAAATCACCAAGTTTGAGGGACTCTATATTTAGAATTCTGTCTGATATTCTGGAGCACCTGATCCAGTGTTGGCTGTATTTGTGGTACTGGGACAGGACTCATCTCCACTTTGCCAAGGCTCATAACACTTTTGGCATGCAGATTCATTTAACTCAACTGGAAATAGGCACAACTTCCCACCTACACTATGTTGATAAGAGATGTCACGCACCAGCCTACATGGAAAAGCTGATGTTCGCGCCATGAGGTGCCATAAAAATAGGCAAACATTCCATAAGACTGTGATTGATTGGATATGTAGAGAGGATAAGCAATAAATATCACTCTGTTACAATAACTGGGTTAAGAGAGATGTCAGTTAGTTGCATGTAATGCAGCTACATACTGTGGTTTATATCTACTGTATATTTACTGTTCCTGTTGTTAAGTTTGCATTATTGGAAAGTAAAAAAACAGATATTAAATACATTTTTAAAAAAGGTCACAGGTCTTTGAGTGACACCCGCTGTCAGCATGAACGCCTCTAACTCTGTAGACAAGCTGATGATAAACAAAGAGACCCTGGCTCATACAGAGCACATCGAGGTGTGCAAATAGACGCCTTTCATCAAACTAATGCACTTGTGGAATCATAACTATGTCTTTTCCAAGTTTCACCTTCATCATAGTGCTTACCCTTGCGAGCCTGTTTCTTGGTGGTCTTCCTGCAGCAGTGGCCAAAGCCTGGTACGGGTTTGATGTCGCTCTTGCTGACAGGCGGAGGGTGCAGCACAAGTTTAGGAGGTCTGGTCAGACACACGGGCAGAGCCGCCGCACTCATCAGGATACCTGTGATCCCTGAAATACAGCAGAGTGAATCTGGTCAGAGGAGAAATAGATCTGCCTCTCTTGTGAACAGTTCTCAACCCTCTCTATATGTAACCTGTAACCGCTCATGGTTAGTGTGTGTTTTTACCAGCCAGCGCAGGGTGAACAGGACTGGATCCATTGAGGTTCTTCACAGGGACGGTGGGCACACTGCAAGACACAACACAAGCTTTTTAAATTCAGAGTGTTTGCTACAGTGACTGTTAGATCCCAACAGACATTAGAGGTCGGCAAATACTTTGAGTTAACCTGGAGAATAAACATATTAGAGGCTCACTTTGAAAAACAGATGATTGTCATTCTCACAGTCGGAGGTCACAGTTACGCAAACCAAACTTCACACAAAGATGAAAAATTTAAACTTCCAAATGGGACAAAGTTAAAGAAAAATGTAAATAATTAAAAGACACAAAAAGCGACTCAGTTCCTCTGTGTTCTTCTATCTAGCCTCTGTTGGTATCCACACGTCTGACAGTGAACTACTTCGTCTGGCAGAGAGTGTATAAATGACTAATTCCGTCAGTGTGTGTGTGTTTATGAGAGCTAATCCATAGAGTTTCCATCAGCTCAGTGATCTGACGTCACACAGCTGCTTGCTGGGGATTACCTGCCTCGTCACAAAGTTTATCATCATCATAATCATCATAATCTCAACGTGACAAACACACATGTATCATAAACACAGACTGACATCATTAGTTCTTTTAGAAGTGTTAGACCAGAATATCTGATGATAGTGATCTGCATATCTACAAAGACATTTTATCTTCACTCTTGTACATAAATGTTTGTGCCGAGTCTGGATACTCAGAGCGTACAGCTGGTCAGGGTCTTAGTCCTACAGACATGAAATGTACAGTTTATGGTTATATATATACACATGTGCATCTCTGTACATTTAGATTTTTCCCACTTAAACTCTGAGCTGACAGCTATATGAACCAACATTCCATCATTCTGCTAGGGTTGGTGGCAGGAAAGTCAGACTAGGGCTGAGGGAGGGTGCACATGTGTAGAGCCAACCAGTGTAGACAAGAGCCACACATGTCTTGCTGAAGTCATGACACCATTGTAACATGCCATGTGATCAGAGAGGAGGAAAAAAGTCTAGGACTTTAACACAATAAATCTTATTAGAGCTATGAATAATAAATCATCCGTCTCTGCCCACTACATCTTAGCCTTTTATCCTCAAAGGGTAAACTAAAGGGTACAAATTTACTTTTAAACCACAAACATGTGAAACTATTAATGGTTTCGGCAGTAAGAAGCAGGTGATCATCAGCTATTGGTAGCGTCTAAATAAAATAATCCATATTGTGCACCCCCAATATTAGTCCATTCTGACATACCATTGCTGGCTTTGACGCTGATGGGCAAAAACTAAAACTGCCACTGTCTTGACGTCATCAGGTCAAGGCAACACTCGTTTACCTTACAAAAATAAGTTGCTAGTTAATAATTCAGGACACCGTTATCATCACTTTTGACCATTTCTAATTCATTATCCCGATTAATGCCATGCAGCCACAGCTTCACCAGTGGATAGCAGAAGTCAGACACCCGAGTCCAGACTCATTCTGCCAGACAAAGTAAAATCTCACAGGAAAAACAGCAGACAGCCACAGGGCTGGTGCCAAGTTTATAGACTGAATCACTGTGACATCGTGCTAACAACAGTCACTTCTGGGTAGAAAACTGACAGTTGATTTGCAGTGTGGAGATATGTGAGATCCGAAAACTTGTTTAATGCAAATCAAATCAAATCAATACAAATGAGTAGATGGCACCAGGTGATGCTGGTACATTGTGTGCTTCCATAGTACAATAATAACTTACGAGTAATCGTGTCACAGGGTGAACACACATATAGGATGACTGCATAGGTGGACATGTTCACACAAATTATGTCCGCAAACAGAATCATGTGTTTCAGGCTTGCATACACAGTCCACACAGATCCACATGACCATAGGAAAAGGATAAAACTGATGTAATATGATCCCTTGTGGCCATATGGATCCAGAAACTTAAATCTTAATTCTGTCTTGTCTGGGTTTCTTCTATTGTCCTTGGGAAGTTCTAATGACAGCAGACAACTCTTTTTTTTTATCAGGTTTATATCAGGTTCAGAACACACAATATCAGCCTGACTCAACAGACAAAGAGCATGAAGAATGAAAACAGGCGTTGGCTGTGTCAACCAATTTTTATCCCATGCAGTGTATCATAGAGGAAACATCAGATGTTGCATCTGGGACACCTCCCAACTACAGCTGCAATCACTATTCAATTAGTAGAACAGTGGGACAAAGATGCAATATAAGGATATCACTGTGGTAAGTTATGAGCAGTTGTCACATTTGTTTTTGCAATCACAGACTAAAGGATTCATTGGTTAGTCGTGAAAATGAATTCCTGTATTAAATTATCGACAGATTAATCGATGATGAGATTAACTGGCTGCAGCCCAGCTCATGCGCGACAAAAAGACTAGTGTGTTAGAATTTATGTACCTTCCACAACAACATACACAACATATTCCATGACGCTAACAGGAGCACACTGGTCCTTCACACACATCGCCCTCCAAGGTATGTCCGATCATTTTCTGTGGTGTCTGTTTAGTTTATGTTGTGTACATAGTTATACTTCTCTGTATATCACACTCACACTGTGGTCTCATAGATATCCAGCAAATCCTCTCAACACTTTTCCAGCACCTCAGAATATCATACACTTACAGTAGGTACTTGACAGCAGTCATTCCTTTAATGAGAAAATTCAAATAAAATGCTTCTCATATCACATTGTTTCACCGGTACAAATATCAAATGTTGACTTTTACAAAATCTCAACCCTGATAAGCAGCAGTGGTTTTTCTAGTTTAACCATACTACTACCCCGGAAGCTCTGGCCTCGTCCGCAGCTTTGAAAACAACCAGGTAGTGAGAATACATGGCTGAACGTGGCTCCCATCACATCAAATGTAAATCTACGCTGACCAGATAGGACCCAACCCAGCTCTGTAGTGCTTTGCTGTCGTATGTAGTCAAAGTAGGTTAAGATCTTAAACTTGTCATGAAGATTTATTTATGACAACAGACGCACAGACTCCTCTATTACAGATAGGCTGCAGGCTGATGACGGATGGGAAACACCCATATTTAATCTGTGTTGGATCACACACACACACGCACACACGCACACACACACACACACACACACACACACACACACACACACACACACACACACACACACACACACACACACACAAAATCACTAATCACTTCTTGTCAGTTAAGAGCTTCATGCTGCTCATTAACACACTTTCCAGCTGCTCCACTGATGTGCTGATGACACACCCACATACTGTATACACACAGCTTAGTGTCACACTCATTTGCTAATCCAGTTGACTCACTAGGTGTGTCAGGCATATCACAGTGACATAGGATTTGAGATGAATAATTATCTATATCATCTATATCTATACATTTATTTTTCTTTGGACGATTGGACGAAAGTGAGATGAAGAGTCGGTAGGACAGACAGGATGAATTTTCCATGCATAAATATTTTCATATTTTTTGCATGTAGTTTTTTCCTCATATACTGTACACTGATAAAGAGACTAACTACTACCACATTGCTGTTATATGGTCTTATAATACTACTTTGTGGGTTGAAGTGTGGGATATTTCTCTTTTATTTGATGAGGATCTGTTCAGATCCATCAGACCGAAACCTTTGCACGCAGACGTTATCTCGCCACTGTTGCTACCTCTGCTGGCAGATCAGAGGCTGACCAGAACTGTCACCTAATTCTGCCCTTTCACTCTTTCACACAGATGAAAAGGTGGAATATCAGGCCTTGTTAACATGTACCAAAACAATCTTTTCCTCGACATCACTTGAAGAATATTGGTGTCCAAATGGATCCACTGAACGACTCAAAATGCTGTATTTCATATTCTAGGCCTATAGGTGGCGGAGATGGATACGCTGTATACAAACAGACAGTGGACGGAGAAACCGAACACAAGAAGAAAATGAAAATGGCTAGTACAAGGAAACCAGAATCGTTTGTGTGGATTGATAATGAGGTCGAACTGCTGCTGCGACTCACACTCGACTGCAAGGCGTGTAAGTTGCAAGAAACACGAACATAAGCAGTAGTCCGCCATTGTTGTTGTTATGAGACGTCATGGGGTTCAGAGGTCGAAGGCTAGAGGTCGAGGGGTGGGGCGATGGCGTCATCGTTTCGGAAAGTTTGCAGATTTGCCGTACACAGGAAAATGCAAGGGTATTATTTTCAGATTTTTCTACACTGAGACCCAGTTTCAAAAAAGGATCCATATGGACGATCGGCCAAGTGCCATCATGCCACTTTGGTTGTCGTCAGCTAACTTTTGATTTGATGTGAAATAATGTGAAATATCACATAATTATTTGTGTGTACATAATATGCAATATGCCATAGCTGTACAGTACCCGACAAGCTTGGAAATGCATCTTAGAAATGCTTGAGAAGTACTTGAATTTATTATTGAACATAGGAATTGATTGAACCCTGAGTTTAAAGTATAAATAATTGCATAATTACTGAATACAGTTTGATGCAGAAATTAATTTAAAAAAAACTTTACACTTCTTGAATTTAAATAAATCATACTGTTTTGGGACTCCCACGATTTTATGTCACGGAGCATTGAGGATATGGCGAAAAGAAAACTGTAAAACAGGAATTAACAGTGGAGAAAATACATGATTACTTAGCAACACATCTTAACATGTATGTGTATATATGACACCTTTGGTCCTCCATAAAGCACCACCTGGAAAAGAAGAAGTATTCTGGAAGCAGCAGGAAGCTGAGCAGCTCTGAGTGAAAATGACCGGAGTGAAGAAGAACACCAGAAAGAGGAAGATCCCGGCTATGCCAGAGGGGGAAGGGCCTGAAAGGGACTCCAGTCTCTTGACCCCATGCGACCTCAAACCCATCCACCCACTTCCCACCAGATCACACACTCCCCCAGCTTTGTCTCACACAGTCCCTCTGTCCCCTCTCCCTCTGCTCCTTTTATTACCCCCAGGCCCAGATGCACGTCAGCCAGACATCAGACAATAACACACTCCCACACATTCTCACACACATAATGTCACATGCACATACAGCGGCACCCACCGCCTCACACAAATTCCTATGGACACACACACACAGTCACCCACACGCTTAATAATGATGTTTCAAGCAGACTTCCTCTGCATTTGTAAAACCATACTACATTTTTGAATGAGCGATGGGGAGTTTGTTCTGTGGATAATGAGTAAACACTGCATCGGCTGAAAAGTAGCTGTGGGGACCCTTTATCAGATCATGAAAATGCTGTTTTTGTGGCATTTTGGAAAGCTAATTTAAACACGAGGTTAAAACATTATCTTTCAGTTGACATACAAAAAGGGTAATTCATAGTTCAAACTGAAAAAAATGACTGTTTGTCTCACTGCATTCACTATCATACTTTTTTCTTCTGAAATAGGTTCTGATGTTGGTCCACTGGAACGGGCATGACTTAGCAATCACAAAACAAAGACATGAGACAGTGGAGACAGTTACTCTAGGAACTATTTATCATGTCTATTTGTGTCTTGTTTCCCAATTGATATGTGCACTTTCACCTTCTCATTCTCTTCATTCTTCCCACACATCCAAGAATATCGTTTTATTATGTGTGTCACCTCTCTCTCCTTCTCTCTCTCTCTCTCTCTCTCTCCTTCTCTCTCCTGGCCTGATTTCTTGCACCACTGTGTCATCAATCTTTGACAGTTTGCTTACTCGATTCTTTGTCTCCATTCCCATAAGGCTTTGTCTTGTGTGATGTCTGAGTCTGAAACTGTGTCTCCACACACACACACACACACACACACACACACACACACACACACACACACACACACACACACACACACACACACACACGCATATATCTACAGACCCCTCCCCCTCTACAAAATGTTGACTGTCTGGGGCTAGCAACAATGCTGACTGGACCAGCACCATTGTCTACCTCTAACCCCATCCCAAAAATAGTCCCATTATAATTATGCTGCTAGATCAGCACTGACATCAATATGATATAGTATTCCACCACACCCATCCGACCCCCAAAATCTCATCTACCCTAATACTGCTGTGAGCGTGAGATGGTTGTTAAGGTGTCGGTACTAACTTGCGGAGTTATGTTTCAAACAGCTGAGAACGTTTATAGTCTGCTAAAAGGAAGCATAGTCAGAGAAAAAAACTCCTGAAAATAACGAAACAATGTAGAAATAGAGAGAAGCAAACAAGAGAAAAAGAACTACGGCTGGGCAGAAGGGGGAAGGAGTAGAGAGCAGAGAGAAGAGAAAACTAGCGGAGGCTCAGCATTGTGCTGCTAATGTGGCCCAGGCTTGGGTAATCCAACAAAGGTTACTGTGGACCAACAATGAGGCTGTGAGGGGCACAGGCTGCCGAGACGCGACCGGAGACGAGGGAGGAGAGGAGCCAGGGAAGGCGAGGAGGGGGCAGGGAATAAGAAACAGGGCTGAGGGAGGGGGAATGGCCAAAAACTGTTGATTCAACCAAAAAGTGGGTAAACTTTCTAGAAGATTGTTTCCTCACTGATTTATGTCAGTCAGCACTTCCTGGGTCTATAGTCACTGTGGCCCAATCAACATGTTGACAGCAAAGTGACAACAGGTGCAGTGGAGAGGCAAAACCCCCTAAAAGGGAATGGTTTTGCATGTGGTGGCCACAGACAACTGCTCTCTCCTCATCCTTCCTGACTGATTATTCTCTAGTTCTGTGTCCTGCTGGCATCCTTGTCACTACTTGTAGCATTCAAGATTCAAGACTCAAATGTTTATTGTCACATGCACAGTAAGCACTTCCTTTCCACAGGTTGCCAACAATGTAAAAAGAACTGAAATATACAAAGTATAACCAGGTTGCACAGGTAGTCCAGCTCCTCCAGGATGGAACATCCATATGTGCAAAAAGGTTTGCTCTGTCACCCAGCACAGTCTTAAGATCTTGGAGGAGATACCAGGCTACTGGCCGTTAGACGAGTAGAGCTAGACAGGGCCATAGAGAGGCATCAACCCAGCAGCAGGACCAGTATCTGAACTGTGCTACCAGAGCCCTTCACAATGACCTCAAGGCGACCGGTGTGCATGTTTCTGACCAAAAAGTCAGAAAGAGCCTTAATGAGGGTGGCAAGAGGGCCTGAGCCCACTAGTGGGACCTGTGCTCACAGCACAGGACTGTGCGAGTCGATTGGAATTCACGAGGGAACACCAGAATTGTCAGGTTCACTACTGGCTTCCTGTTCTCTTCACAGATGAGAGCAGGTTCACACTGAGCACATGTGATAGGCATGAAGGAGTCTGGTGAACGTTTTGCTGTCTGTCACATCATCCAGCATGACCAGTTTGATGGTGGGTCGGTCATGTTCTTGCATGGCATATCCCTGGAGGGTCGCACAGACGTCCATGCCATAGCCAAAGGTACCCTGACTGGTGTTAGGTACCAGGATGAGTGATTGTAAGACCTTACACTGGTGTAGTGGGCCCTGGGTTACTCCTGGAAACGGACAATGCCCAACTCATGTGGCTCATGTGTGTAGGCAGTTTCTCGATGACAATGGCATTGATCCCATTGACTGACTCTCTTGTTCCTCTGACCTAAATCCATTTGTCCAATGGTCCAATGCCACCGCCACAGACTGTCCAGGAGCTAACTGATGCCCTGATCATGGTCTGGGGGGGGGAGATCCAATAGGTAACGGTCCTCTGATTTATAGGGAAAATGTCCAGACATTGTGGGGACTGCGTACAGGCACTATTGGGGCCATCCACACTACTGAGTCACATTATGACTTGCCTAATATAATTCACACAAGTTAGATCATCCTGTGATTTCAATTTCTTACTTGATTTGGAATCAAGTCCTCAATGGGTTGATGATTTTTGTTTCCACTAACCATAATTATGTCATTTTATCCTCACCAAACACATCAGTTCAGATTTTCAACTTGAATAATTTGTTTACCAATATCTGGTGTGTGATTATAATCAATTTAACAAAGCATTAGCTTAAGAGCCTTCCGTTGGGTATTTACTGCAATGATTAGTAAGTATCAGCTGGCAACAAATTATTCTACCCTCACTGATACAGTGAGTAGCTTCTCATTTCTTAAACAACCATGTCTGAAGACATATCCTGGGGTTGTGGAATAGATGGTTCTCTGTTCCAGAAAGGTCAAGTTATTGGTCTGCATCAAGCAAAGAAAACAACTTCAGAGACTGCTGAAAATTAGGTCAGGAACTGTCCAACACATTTTTAAAACCTGGAAGCACAGTGATGAACCATCATCTTTTCGAGAAAGAAATCTGGCAGGAAAAAAATCTTAAGTGATTAGAGACCACTTAAGGACGTGAAAAGAACTCAAGGGATCAGGACTAAACAGCTGTGTAGCCTTAAGAAAACCACTTGTCAGTGAGGATAATCAGAAAACAAGGCTTCAGTTTACTAGGGAGCAGAAAGACTCTTCTCAGTCACAGGCAACATTGTGCAAAAGAAACCGTCAGCTTAATTTTAGGAAATATTAACCAGTTAGACTGCCTCAGCAACTCGCTAAAAGATGAATAGCAGTGAGGGCCACAATTAGTTGTGTAGGTGTGGTTGTTTATTTGTTTCTAAAAAGAACAGAGAAAAAGAGAAAAGGCTGGCAGTTTACTCCAAACCAAATCTAATCTGTTGTATTTACACAAGTCAAACTTGGGATAATTTCATAAAGCTCATGGAGTGGAGTATTGCTTTATCTTCACTGCAAAACTATTGTGATATATAACTTTATAACCCATAGTTTAAGAGGTTAAAGATTGATAGAGGTGTTCCTAGAAAGTCAAAGGAAGACAGGGTTATCTAGAAAGTGTTGTTTTGGCATCTCACCATAAATGTTCCACATAATGTGACTTTTTGTTTGTCCACCTCTTAAGTTAAAGCAATTTTCAATTCAGCAACTTTGCTTTTGTTTTGTGTCCCCGTGATTCCTGAGGTCTCCACAGTGGCCTCCAATTTATGTGGACCCCTAACAGAACTGCTCTTTACTCAGACCTTTGTTCCATGCATACTGCTATATGCATAAAATAGCTTTAGAGAGTGGGGGGCATGGCTGACCCATGGCCTCTCCCTCAATCCCTCCTTCTCCTTCCAATCTGCTCCAGAGCTGCCACTTCACAGATGGAGAGCACACAGAGCCCTCAGCTGACTTTTGACACAAACTAATGACACACACAAACACATGCAAACACACACACACACACACACACACACACACACACACACACACACACACACACACACAAGTAAACCGTTATAAAGTTAATCTAGCATTTCACAACTTTAGTTGGGCCTTGCTACCATTTTTCATGAAGATTCTTTGATTTTTCCTTCCTCTACATTTATTGATGCATTTGAGCTACCGCTTTTCGACAAAAAGCAGTGGGTCTTCAAGTTTTTTTCAACCTGCTAAAAAGCTACTGACCCCATTCCCACTTCCTGCAGGCAAGGCAGCCTGTCTTTTTATCTGAAGTGCCACTTCACTGATGTTATGTTTCACTCCACAGATGCTCCAGAAGCATGAAGAGAACACAACAATTGGTCTATTGTGAAGAAGAAGTGTCTGTAAAACGATGGATAAATCGTTTTGAGCGTCACGAACCCCGCAAAATGACTCATTTCACTATCATGATATGTGCCATTCTACCCAAAGATGTTTGGAAAGTCTAGCAGAGCTGCATGATGAAATCATCTTCTCCCCATCAAGTTAGCCGGGCGCTAAATAGGAAATTAGCCAGCTCTGTCGGCAATCCAGGTATTTTCATAGCTGGGAAGTTGAGCTGTCATAGGAATGAACGGGGCTCCACCTCCAACGCTGTACCCAGAAATAAAATGTCTGAATGAAATTCCTTCTTATTAATGTGCTGCCACTGCATGTTGATAACGTGTCATCACTTCACACGGCGGAATTTAGCTTGTTCACATTTAGATCAAAGCTGAGCCGAGGTGATGAAAACCTGTATCTACTGCAGAGTCAACTGACCTGGGTGTAAATGCGATGCACATTCCCACTGCACTAATGTGCGTGTTTAAGTGGGATTTCTGACCAGTGAGTGTTAATGTTAATGTTAGCAGAATTCACTACCTTCAAGTGCAGTTAACAAAAGACGTGAATATATGATAGGCACAACAGAATCTCATTAGTCTCACTATTTAACAGTCTTCTTCACTGCTTTCTGTCCCCTCATGCAACATCTCTTTTACTTCTGTTTGGTACATTTTGCTCAACAGACCAAATATCTAATGGAATACATTATTAGTTTAACTTTAATCAAGACAACCAGAACAACAACAGAGAACACACATTTCCAACAGGAATGGATGTGAGTCACATCTCTGAAATGACATCGCCTATCAGTGCAGAGTGACAAATGCATTTCTCAACAATATTAACAAGCAGAACACTTTCTAATGAGCGTTATGAAGGTTGGATGTATGCACGTTTGTATGTGTGTACATATTTAGAGTTCCAAGCCCAGGCATGCATTTTTGTGTGAGTGCTTCTGCATGTTTGAACATGCAAGCTTGCAAATGTCAACGGGCTGATGAGCATTTGTCAACAGTATTTCTCACTGCATGTCAACACACACTTAATAAATGTTTGTGACTGCGACACGACTGCCCGCTATGGGAGAATATCCAGTGTGAGATTTCACTTTAGATGACATTATGATGAACTGAGAATAAATATTAAGTTTCAGTGTCTCAATTTTTAAATCCCTGAAAATGACTGCTGTGTGGTCAAATTATTTTTAACGTTAACAAGGATTTACAAAAATAACTTCATTCAGTCACTCCATTATTATATGATGTGCATCCTGCTCTTATCAAAGTAAAAAAGAAACTGAGCTACAAAACGTTGGTCTGTGTTCAAATTTACACCAACAGTTGTTGACACTAAATCTGAATTTTGAAACTGCAAAGCACAGCAGGGGCTTTATGAGCCCTGAGATTATCCTGCAGCTCCTTGTGATGATTATTGTGGAAATTCAAATACAATAAAATAAAACTTATGCAGCCCTAGAGCAACCCACAATCACTTAATCTTCCTCAGAACATGCAAATACTAGAGCCTGACCAATACTTGATTTTTGAGGCTGATGCCATGACTGATATTAGGTGGTAAAAATTCCAATCAACATATTGGCTCATATACTCAGTACTGTTTTGCAGTGTCTGTGTGTGTTTGAGCTACTCACCCTGATGCTATTAGCGCTCTGGACTGGGCCATTGCAATCCTCTGTAACGTTGGTCTGCTCAGTCCAGCTAAGCTCGATCTCTGTGGTAACGGAGCATGGCACAGATTTGCTGCCGATGAAGGCGTGCGCTGTGGCTTCATCACCACTGGCGACGGAGAGGGCACAGGGGAGGGGGGCGTGGTCACACTGCTGGCAGGGGAAATTAATGTTCCCGTTGGCACCGGTTCACTGGCTGACGAGGAGTGCTTGGGTGGAATGGACGGAGGATTCACATTTGGGTTGGATGATGGAGGCTGAGGAGGTGGTAGGGACGGTGGAGGAGGCCTGTTAACAGACGAGGAGATACCCAGAGAGGAGGTGCCGGCAGTGAGGGCAGCCAACGACTGAGCAAAGAGCTGGGCGTTCCTTCGTGGAGAGGCAGTGTTTCTGGAAATGGCAAGGCCGTGCGGCAGCGTCTGATAGTAGTTGGAGTTGGAATTCGAGTTCTGCTGCTGTCCTTGTCCTAGAGTGGCTGATTTAGATGGACTCAAAGGTTTGGAGGTGATGGATGCTGTATTCTTGGTTCGCTGCATGGTTAGTGAGCGTCTACCTAGAGTTTGTATGCCTGCTCCTCCTCCCCCTGCTCCTCCAGTATTGGTCTTCACACTAAGGACCAGCATGCACTGCTGGCAGGAACAAGGTTGGCCCAGTCCAGTCGCTGGTAAACCCCCATTGGGGTAGACAGAGCTACCAATCCCCAAACCGGTCCCCGACACTCCGACACCAAGCAGGGCTCCTGTTAGGCCTCCACCCCCTCCTACACCTCCTCCTTTGGGTACCGGGAGAGGACCAGACACTAAAGGGTATGTCATGTCAGCACGTCTCTGGAGCCTGCGACACCTCTGGCTCTGTCTATTCACCTGCATGGGAGAGCAAAACATGAGCTTATGACATATAATGTTCACTTCGTAACTCTCACTATGGGGTCATCACATGAGAAGCATGCTGCAGCTCCAAAGCTAATTATCACTCATTTGTAGGGATGAGGAGAAGTACCAAAAACTCACAGTATGATATCATCATGATGAATAGTTGATGATAAATCTGAAGTGTCCTGCATTTATTATTCCTGTACAATTTTTACTCAAGGCGCTTAAGCTTTCCACCCACAGTTAAATAAAAGCACCCTGTCATGACCTAAGCATGTGCAAAAAGTAGCCAGTAGCAATTCCTCCCTCCCTCTGGTTGTACAGCAGGACTAGCAGAGAGGGAAGAAAGGTGAAGGAGTCATTGTTCCAAATAGAAATGCAGTTTACTGTGCACTCACACAGGAGCAAAACTAGCGCTTAGAATCACTAAGTGGAGAGGCTAAAATCAGCTTGTGATGAATGTAAAGGCCAACAGCAATCACAATGTTCTACATTGTAAAACAGCAAATCATTTGGTGGAAGAATTAAAGGTACTGGCAAAGTTTCAAGTGGCTTCTGTCACTGAAGTCAGCGTAAAGACTTTAAACTCACCTGTGTCATGTTCTGGAAGTCAATGAGGTAGCAGAAGCCGAGTGGTGTCAGATCAAGGCAGGGCTGCTTGCGGTTGTGGGCATTCTCGATGGCAATGGCCACCTCCATGTCGTAGGGTGTCCACGTACCGGCATCGTTTTCCCACTCCCACTGCCAGCCCTGACCTGGGGCTGAGGCTGGGTCATAAAAACTCCTGCGCACCGGACGGATGGTTCCTGGATTAGAGATGAAGAAAAGAATGTGTGTTAGTTAATGATTTTGTCCCAATAGGTTTTCAGTACTTAACCAGGAGCCTCTCCACCATGTAAAAGACACAAGGTTTTAGAAGCAAGCTTGTAATGACACAATATCCACCATTCTTCTTATTTTGTGGATGCCCATTGATTTCTGGGATTCACCATTGTTTTCTTACTTTTGCGCATCTCCTTGGTGAGAGTAAACTGTAAGAGTGGTCGAGAGCACTGTTATCAAGAAAAGAGATAAACATCCCATTTACACAGTCCACAGTGTTTGTCCAATGCACATAACATTGGCTCAGGGGTAGAGCCAGCATCTTGTTATCTGAAGGTTGATGGTTCGATTGCCCTGTTCTGCATGTCAAATTCCCTTGGGCAAGATACTGAACCCTAAACTGCTCCTGATGTGCTGGTCAGCACCTTGCATGACAGCCACCGCCATCAGTGTCTGAATGTATGTATGAACAACTGTAAGTCGCTTTGGACAAAAATGTCGGCTAAATCCCCTAAATAAAGTTTTATATCATAGGAACATAAAAAAAAAAACCCCAAAAAACCCGATTCATATATTCTAAATCAGACTCAGCTTACATGTTTAAGAGGAATTTTAATGATTGGATTGTTTAATTTGTGGTTAAAACTACTATTGGTTAATTCATCCTAATTAAAACTGCCACCTTTTGAATGGCATGGCCAGTTGGCCAGTTGGCCAGGGGGAGCACATGACTTCCTTGCGCTGCACAATAGTTCCTTGGGAATGTGTCTGACTAATGGAGCTGGTGGAGATGACTGGCTGATTGGTAAACTATTTGTAATTCTATGAACCACCATCTAGTTTAACTGTTATAAAACAAATTTTATGAAAATACATAGATTACATAGGGGACCACGGTTCAAACCCACAGAGCAGACCTGAGTGCTCTTCTCACCATCGGTCCACTAGCATTGGCAAGGTATAAGCAAATTTCATACCGCACTTCAGTTGTAACCTCAGAGTTGCCCAGTTTTACACACACAGCTGTAAAAGATTATGTTCTTTGAAACATTCTGGGTTGGCAAATATCCTGTTGTAGAGCAGTCCAATATGTACCAAGAACATGTAGCTGATCATAATTAAGCATTATGTGTTTAATGTTGTAATTCCATTTCCCAGTTTGTGGCCCCTCACATTTTTTTTTCCTCTGGAAAAAGATGTTGCCCACCCCTTTGATAGAGTCAGGATGTAGCCATTCGAACTGATTTTCATTCAAATACGCTGACAACTGGGTAAACACATCCACCACAACAATTTCACAAAACCGATGCCGGGTTGGGGTAGTTACATAGTTTTAAGAGCACAAAGTCCACTTTGCCCTTTTACTCACAATCATATACTCATACGTCTTAATGTTCAGCCCAACAATCTACACACAGTGTCTTAACTAATTAAACACACAAATAAATAACTTGAACACAACGATGTGTCTCTGTCTCCCAGTGGGACTGAGGGCTGGGAGGAGGGTCCCTAAACCAACCAACCAGAAACTACCTCAGTCTTCAGGGGTTAACGGGCTATTCAGTCGATGCCAGGACAAGAGAGGAGAGGAAGGCATATTTGAGTGTGTGTGTGTTTGAGAGTGGGTGAGAGACCAGGACAAAGACGTGATATTGGCAACGTGGCATCGGCACACAGACATCAAAAGGACGGGGGTGAATGGACGGGGGGGTCGCGTTTGCTTGGTGTGGAGACAGAGGCAGAGAGGGGGTGAATAAATAAACTGAGATATCACCTACCGTTTGTTGTCTCTAGCAGTCATTTGTGGGAGGAATACTAGTCTACAAGATCCTAATTGACTTCCTTTGAAGCACAAAGTATAAGTGAAAGGTAACGACATGTACGTGTACAGCAAGGCTTCAAAATGTACATGTGATGGCGTGAAAAAGAGTGTTTGTGTATATGACCCCTCCTCTTACTCTGTCTCTCTGCTGAATGACTCCAGTGGCAGAAAGGAGTCGACCGTCTGATTACTGTGTGAATTACTTTTTTTGATTTCTTTCTCAAACCTCAGAATGAATAAGTCTGTTATTCTGATATGGGCAACAGCAGCTGCTCACTAACAACACAGTTTATATGATTGTTGTCTCTTCATGTCTTATTTTACACTGACTTTTGAATTCTGAAAAAGGATAAAGGATAAAACTGTTAATTTTTTGCTAATTTTGGTGTGATGTGCAGACATAGATGTAACAAAGCGAACGTCTTGCTTTTCATTTCAGCATCCATGTTAACAGGTTAGCGCAGCTACACTGCTGGCGTGAGCAGCACGAGTCATACACGTGCCAAGCGAGGCTGCAAGAGTCTTGCCTATTCTTACTCAATATTCGAGCAGTTCTCTTCACAAATACACCTGAAAACCACCTGTAGACAGTCATATGGACGTCATGCTAACATCTCACTGCAGTGTGAATTACAGTGTCTATAGAGTGAGTGGTGAGTCGCAGCAGCTCAGCAACGCTGCCGTTTGTGTTGAACACAAAGAGTTTGCATATGGTTAGGATTAGGCATTTAAATCATATTCACCAAAACTAACAGCAAACAGCAAATGCCTTAATCCTGCTGCTCTCTCACAGTGCCACACCCCTTCTGAGTGTTTCCCGTCAGAGCCGGATCAACAGAGGACGAGCTGCTGCTTTCATACGTCTGTCACAGTTGAAATAAACATGCAACATGTCTGGGCATGGCCACGCTGGATTTAAGCACCTGTCAGACTGTGTGCAACTGTAAGTGCAGGATGGAAATAAATACATTTAAAAAATGAACTCATGGTATACTCTTTTTAAAGTACGTTCTTGGTGTTCATTGACAGGACAACTTAAGAGATGGGATACATATCAGTGCTGACATGCAGCATAAGTATGCAGTCGGACTCGAACCTTGGGCCACTTTACCTCAGCCAAGGGTGGAATACTCTACCAACTGAGCTACTGGGGCGCCCACTGAGGTATATTCTTAATCCACTGTAGTAGTAGTAGTGAGGTAGTTGTTAGTTGTTTTAAGAAACCACACTTGAGCTGATTAAACCGTATACATCTGGAAGGTGAACGACTCATTATGTTTGTGGCGTCCATGGGAAAGAGCACGAGTGTGAGAAATTGAAGTGTGTGAAGTGAATGAGAGAGGACAAAGGGGCCTGAGGCAGGTGGAGGAAAAGACCAGCCATCTGGTCTTTATTGTTCTCTCTACCACTAACCCCTCCCTGCACGCACGCAGGCACACACACATGCACGCAGGCACACGCACGCACACACACACACACACACACACACACACACACACACACTCACACATCTTTGTATTTGTTCAGACATGTTTCATATTTTCTCTCCAGAGTTTCAAATTTGACTCCTAATCACATTTAAATTGACTTTAGATTGCAAAGTCACGATTCAATTTTAACAAATCTTCTCAGCACTGACAGCTATGCTATTAAAAGATAATTGTATCTTGAAAAATCAATCGTTTAATGCCCTAACAAGTGTAATTCACACAAAAAATATCAAAAGCTTGGAATGATCCGGGTGTCTTCTTCCAGTGGTCACTGCGCTCTGATCTTGAAGGGCAGTACAGACCAAAAAACTAAGAATTTCATTGCAAAACTAAAATGTTTAGAAGCAGTCCTAGTAAGGAGTGCATTTAATGGAAGGGGGGGGGGGGGGGGGGTGTGTCCATGTTTGAACCCAGACTGATTTCTGCCCTATCCTGAACCTAGCCCAAATCAAATACAATACAATTGCCTATATTTTCTAATGACAACTTGAAGTAGCTCACAAAAATGTTCATCAACTTCCTTCTCCACTGAATCAATTTCACTTGCATTGGTGCAGATGAAAGTGACAATAGGTTCAATGGAGATGCAAAAGCAAGACATCACCCCCCAAAAGAAATAGTTTTGCAATTGCTAGCAACAGATAGTTTCTCTTTCTCCTTATCCTTTGTGACTGACTCTTCTCTAGTTCTGTGATTTGTTCCCAATCAGGTTGCACAGGTAGTCCAGCTCCTCCAGGATGGAAAATCATGTGTGGTTGCAAAAAGGTTTGCCCTCTCCCAGCACAGTCTCAAGAGCATAGAGGAGACATCAGGAGACTGACAGATACACATGGAGAGCTGGACAGGACTGTAGAGGGGAATCAACCCCACAGTAGGATCAATATCTGCGCTGCACTGCCAGAGCCCTACAAAATGACCTCCAGCAGGCTACTGGTGTGCATGTTTCTTATCAAACTGCCAGAAAGAGACTTCATGAGGGTGGCATGAAATTCTGATGTCCTCTCATGGGACCTGTGCTCCCAGCCCAGGACTGTGCAGGTTGACTGGCAGTCAGGAGGGAACACCAGAATCGTAAGGTCCGCCACTGTCGGCTCGTTCTCCACACAGGTGAGAGCAGGATCACATTGAGCACGTGTGATAGGCATGAAGGAGTCAGCAGACACTGTGGTGAACATTATGCTGCCTGGAACATCATCCAGCCTAACAGGTTTGGTACCCTGACTGCTGGTAGGTACAGGGATGAAATCCTCAAACTGTCACACCTTACGCTGGTGCAGTGGACCCTGGGTATCTCCTGGTGCAGGACAGCGCCCGGCCTCATGTGGCCAGAGTGTGTAGGCAGTTCCTGAATGATGAAAGGCATTGAGGCCACTGACCGGCTCCCTTGTTCCTCTGACCTAAATCCAATTGCAGCTATGGGACGTTATGTATCACGTACGGCCACAGACTGTCCAGGAGCTCACTGATTCCCCGATCCAGGTCTGGGAAGAGATCCCCTAGGACACCATCCACCAACTCATCAGGAGCATATATGGTGATGTGGGGGGCTAGAAACACTACTGAGTCGCACTATGAGCTGCTGCGATAAAATTCACACAAGTTGGATCAGCCTGTGTTTTAAAGGTTTTACTTTTAGTGTGATTTTGAATCCAGCCCACAGTGGGTTGATGATTTTGGTTTCCACTGATCGTTGTCACGTCATTTTGTACTCGACAAATTACACACCATACATCAGTGAAGACTTTTGTCTCGAATAATTTGTTCATCGAGATCTGATGTTTGTTTTAAGTGTTCCCTTATCTTTTTTCAAGCAGTGTAGAATGAGAGTCTCTATCAACATTTCACACCAACCACAGATGCGTTAGAACCGAAGCAAATGCAGGGAATGGTTTTCTTAAATGTAAAGAGAAGATGGCAGTGAGAGGAGGAAGAGAGAGCCGAAAGCCGAAGGAGGAACATGAGATAAGAGAAGAATGTAGATCCAGTGGATGAACTCACAAGGTCGAGAGTCAGCAGTGCAAAAACTTTTACCATTTTCACTTTTTTTCCATCAACTTCCTTCAGCTGTCACTGCTCTTCCCGTTTGTTTAGCATCCTCTCACGTCTCCCTCTTCTTCTCTTGTGATTTGTTTATCTTGATGGCTCACCCCCTTCTGTCTGATATCATCTCCCATGTTGCTGTCACTTTTTCTTTTAACTCTATTTGTCTTCTCTTGCGGTCACTGTTTGCTTCCTGGAAGCCCTCTCCTCTGGTTTTCCATCTACTTCAATACACCTACATTTTCAACTGACTGTCAGAACAATTTAACATCCCTCTTCATGAAGAAAAAAGAAATCACATTCACATGTTAGAGAAAAAGAATTGTAGTACAGTTTGCTGATCAGGAGAAATTGACTTGAGTGCTGTGGAAATGTTTTCCTCTACTAGCGAACATAAGAGTCAAGCCAAGGCCATATCTGAGCCTCAAACCACCGCACTGTGTATCTTAAATACTTCTTTTGTTGCGTTACATTTTTTTCCCCTTCCTGTGAGCCCCGCTAAACTGCATCACATGAGAGTCATCAGCCAAAGGTAATCCTGAGTGTGTGTGTGTGTTTAATTTCTATGCTTGGTCAATTTCCATCCGGTTATGGGCAGAAACTTTGACTTTTCTACTTTAAAGGTGAGGTTGCAAGGAATTTATTCACTGATGCCTAAACATGCTTTCATGCAAGTATGTATGGTTGTATGTGGTGGTTACAATCACAGGCAGTAAATGATGTCCCCAGGAGACCTACACAGTAACCCGACACGAACAGTTTCACAACATCAACTGTGCTGCCCGCTGACCCCAACACGAACCTCTTTCACCTTCCTCACACTGGGTTTCCTTTATTGCTTTGTGATTTATGATGTGTCCTTGTAAAAAAAGAAAAACAGACAGGACAGGCAGTGTCCAGTACACTAACTGGAAGCTAAGTTAGTTTTACTTTTGACAATTTTTGATTGCTAGTAAATGTTTCTCAGTTTCATTTATCTGTCATGCCAGCTGGAAAAGTTGAAAAGTTGTTTACCGCTTTCTTTAAACAAAGTTTTTATCAAGACTAAAAAATAGCCTGATGTTAAATTTCTCTGTCAGGTCTTTATCTTACTCCTTTCTTTGTCTGGACTATTAAGCCATTTTATTCTCCACACATCTTTTCTTATACAATCTCCATTCAGTAATGTTCTTGCGGTTTAACTGTTCTGTTGCCCTCTGCGCACCTCATCAGCTTTCCTCCTCCTACCTTGTTGTACCACTTAATCCCGTCAGCTCTTTATCTTTAGCCCTTTTCACACAGAGCCTCTGTAATATTGTCGCAACGAAGGCTCGCCTTCACACCACCTTTGTTTGTTCACGCTATAACAAGCAGCACGAGCATATAACAGCTAAAGTGTGTCATTTCATACACCATACCAGCTGTTAATCTGAACATGTATCTGTCAACTGCTTATAAACGCATGGATGCTGTTATAAAGTGCTGTGAGTGAGATCCTGTCCCACCATGCATCATGGTAAGTGACAAAGATATGTTTTTGCTCTAACTTCACCACCACCAGTAAATTGCGGACCCTGTCTGGTTCTAACTTCATAGAGGGATGCTGTTTTCCAGGAGGAACTTCCCTGAAGACTTGGTCAGTGGGGCTGTCTGTCTGTTGTGGTGACTTCCTCCTCATTACATTTTGTATTTTTTCTATACAAGTTGCCAGAGACAGTGACAACAACAGCACAATAGTGGACGGAGACAAAGACACGGTGAGGTTTTTGCTCCATATCAAGTCATATAATCATTGCCAGTCAACTTTGGGAGTCGCCTGGCCAGGGACAGATGCTGTTTATTGGCGGAAATGTGAGGAAGAGTTGCCCTCCACTGGTGGATCAGAGGCCGAACTAAACTGTCCCCCCATTCCGCCTCAGATGGCGGAATATTGGCCCAAGATTCCCACCTTGAAAAGGCAGTGTGAATGGGGCTTTTGTGTCCACTTTGTCTCACCTTGAAAGAGTCCAGTCCCCTGAGTTTTGGGTTCAGAGTCAATTTTCAGCTTCACAGAGTGTGAGAGACAAAAGCAGCGAAAAGAGTGATGGAGGAGATGGAGATGGAGAGAAAGATAGTGAGAGACACATCCGGTGGACCAGAGAGAGCATGAGACTTTTAGACAAAAGAAGAAGACACCCTAACCTTAATGGTCAAAAATGATCAGACACACACTCCACTCCGTGACGCACTGGTATTGCAATCACTCATGTACATTTGAATAGCCCCTATTAAATGTGTGAAATACTGCTTAACTACAGTAACACAATTCTTTTGAAAATTATGAGAACACCATTACAGGAAACACTTTTTGCACAGTCCAAATCAATTATCACAAAACAATGTCTGCCAATAAAAACAAAAGGGGAGTTACGAAAGGGTTGTATAAATCTTTCATTTCAACATCTTGTTAGAATCACTAAAACATCTTGCAAAATTCTCCTGGGACAAATCAGCAAGCATTCCTATGGGCAGCAGGTTTCCATCAGCTACATTCACAAGGTTACAGACTGCTCTGTGCGCTGATTTCCCAAATGTTAGAGAAATCTACAACTACACAGCTAGATTTCATCTGGAGAAACTTGATTTGATTAGAGTAGGTGTGTAATTTTCATTATCATTCAAAAAACCTTAAGGATTCATCTTGAGTATCACATATGTGTTTGTAGTGCATGTAAACGTGATTTGTAATTTCCTGCCGTAACCTGAACTGCCCCAGTAACCTGCTTTGTTGTGTGCATGTAAACGTAGTCAGTATTAATGTTTGGTTCTACTCCCTCCCCCTTTCTTCTCACCACAATCCACCCCTCCCCAACGTCTCTGGGGAGTCCCCCATCCAACCCTTACCCCCCTTCTACCATGACCCTAATGCCCCAGGGCATTGTGGGGGTCTGGGAATGTGTCTCCTTCAGCAAGACCAGCTGGAATGAGAAGAGCAACATGCTGCAGAAGCAGAAAAAAAGATGCCCTCAAAGGCTGGCTGACATAGGAGGCTGAAGCCCATTGTGTAATTGAGGGCCAGATTAAATGGAGAGCACCTCTTGTGTTTCACCATATTTCTTGCTTTTTTTTCACTTAATCAACAGTTAATAGATGTTCGCTTATCGAAACCAAAAAAAAAAGTAGCTGACACCCGTACTTGTAACAATGAACAATGACCTCCACCATAACACAACATTTTTATTTAAGTGACCAACGAAAGCTCAATCAGTTCAAGACACAAGCACAGCACTGCCCATCCCGTTTAACAGCTGATCTCTGGGAAGTGCACGGCAGGGACACCACACTGTTGAGCATGAGAAGATATGGGCTGCCACCTGTTGCACATAAAACGCAAAACTTTCATAGAGAGGTGAAATTTCGCTGCGGCTCTGATGTGCCGCAGCAGAGGCAAACCGGTGAGCAGCCGTGTGTCGATCTGATGGTGTTCACAGTCTGATAAAATAACAGGTCCGTCATTCAATAGAACAAAGAGAAATGTCCCACAAAGCAACGTTACAGAACAAACATAGGCGGAGAATTGGCAAATGTCTGCAAGAAGGCTGTCTGAGCCCCACAGCACTGTGAGCCCCCTATTAGTTTCCAGGTGGGAGAAATTGAGTGGGTAATATGTTTCAACTACTTTTTTTTTAATCTGCCAAGCTTTTTACTTGGCATTGCTACACAAAGTACATTAATAAAGCTTGCTTTGAATATCAATTTATGATAGGTCTTCTGAAAATTTGACAAAATCTGCAGGGTCAAAAATATACATACAACAACCTGCATTATGAATAAAAGTTCTGTGAGTCAACCAAAAACCACCAAACAGCAAGTCTGCAATGAATACGAAGCTGCTGGAAGTGTCCACAGCTAAGTGTGTTCTGCATCAACATGGGCCTCAAGGCTGTTGTGCAAGACAGAAGCTGCACACACGGCACCCTAAAGTTTTTTTCGAGTCTGTTCCTCTTGAAGATGCAGCCCTGGATTAACTCTGTTAGGGTACAATCTATGCTATGTTGAGTGACAAAGTTACAAAACTGACCAACGTGACCAGATACATTGTCACCAAGTCACAACTGAAAGCCAAGGTCAGCTCAACTGACGCGTACCTTGACACGCCCAAATGCTGGGCTGTTGCTTTATCTCCGGCAGTCTGAACACACACTATTGGTATTGTAAGGACCCTTATGCACCAGGCCAGTCGGCCATAGGTGAGTCTCTGTGGCCCAGGGTTTCATGGTTTGTCCATCACCATTGGCCCTGTTCAGCCCGTCCGTGTTGAGGGCTTTTCGGACGACTGAGCATGTTGAATTAGCAGGCTGGTCAGAGAAATCAATCTGATTGGTTGTTCAGCTAAACAAATCACTACAAGAGAAGAGAAACATAAAAAGAAGAGGAAGCCTCTCTACCCTGTAGTATCCTGTAAAATTCAAAATGTATTTCACCGCTCTAAAGATTGTCTTATCCGAAAACAATGCACTGTGCAGCACCAGACCAATACGCCCTCCCACTGCGGGGTGGTGTACCACAAGTAAGGTGGTTTGTTGTTTTGCTCATCCCATTTGAAGCAATGATGGCCTACTCAGAAACTTTCTCATATTACATCTAAACCGGCCAGCAGCCACTAGCAGTGACACTTCCTGCGGCAGGCTCAGCTGCCACAGACTAGCCGTGGCAGCTGCTGCTGTTTGGAACAGCTGCCACAGACCTGCCACTGTTCAGGGGGTACAGTCAAAACTTTAAAACTTAAGAAAGCCCTTTAAGAATTCAGCTTCGGGAAGTGACGTGAGGTAGTATTAAGTGTGACTTGTAATGAATGGGTTACACTTTCATTCTAGTTCTCTGTTGCACTTAAGGTTCAGGACAATATGATGTTTTGGGTTTAAATAGAATAAATAACAGACCCTTCAGAACATTAACATCATGTTTGACAGGCTTTCTGGCTCTGTACAGTAAGAAGTCCCTCATCATGTAAAGCTTCATTGACAGCATTCCTGCTGTGACTTACCCTAGATATATACCCCCAAATCCCAAAAGTGTGTTACATGGCTTACTAAGTGACCACTACATTTTTCAGCAAATTACAAGATTCTAATTAAAAATCATGTGCTACAGGCACTGTTTTAACAAATACCATGAGTTAATATGACACTCACTGACAATATGGCAATATGATATTTAGCTTGGTAGTCTACATGGAAAGAAATATTAGTAATGAGGACATTATCAAAGTGTTGTTGCAAACTCATTTTTTTTATTAGACCCTTTACTAAAATATTCCAATGTGTGTGAAATAGTTCAAGCCCAGTGAATTTACATAGGTACTTGTATCTACCTTTAAGAATGAGAAACCTATAGGTTTGATAGATACAATGTCCAGTGACTCGTGTGGTAATGAGTGTGACCCACCAGGCTACAACACCGGCTAGAAATGGGCTAAAATGACAGTCATCTTGTCAAGAGAGACTTCCAGTCTTAGTGAACAGTTTACATACACATATATTATGGCAGTCTTGAGTTCCAAATTTTTCTACAACTCTCATGATTCTGTGATGGAATGCTACCAGTGTATGCCAACTTGGGATGAATGTATGTCTATCACAGAGACTATATTCAGAGGACCCATTATAATAAAAAGTTTTTCCTGTATGTGGCACATTTCCAGCAGCCTAATACTTATGTATTAATTATATAACAATAACAATAATATTATTAGTGGCTGTAGTGATAATTATTTTCTTCACCACAGACATGGTTTAATGTGTTGAAAGTGTTTGTTAGCGGTTGTGAGATGGTCTTGTGTGTTACTGCTGGCCGCTGCCAAGCCCCCCCTAACATGACATCATAACGTCTCTTGATGACATAAAAAAATAGGCCTATTCACAAACAGTGAGCCTGCTTAACGTTCACCTTTCAGAGGTAATCACCCAGTCTATTTGTATAAAACAAATGCATGCAACCGCTGCCTTGTTTGAAGATGAACTTCAAATTAAATCTAGCATGTGCACACTGTAAAATGTCTAGGTGCTGCACTACCCCTGTAGTTGAGTTCTGCCTTTTTCATTCAGTCAACATCACACCCTTAATTGACATTCAGAAAAATTGTTTTTGGACATTTGTGAATAGATTCTGAATCATGGGAGACAAGTTTCGCGATTCTTATGTGAATCAGTGTTTTACCTGATCCTAGCTGGTATTAGTTCTTATGTAAGAACACAGCGACCTCAATCAATACATGTAAAGTGCAAAGCCACGAGTTTGGAGTCTCTTAAGATGAATCCGCCCATGTTGCAAAAGACCCACATAAATCTTCTCCGGTCAACATCTGGTGGACAATAGCAAGATCACAGGGCAGATTCAACTGAATCTCCAATAATGGTCTGAACAACTGATTTCACTCATTAAATAGGACACTTTTCTCATAGAGGGAAACACAGCTTAGAAACACAGTGGTGTGTTTTGGGACCAACAATGATTTAAGGGTCTGATTTAGCTAAAAAGCCATGGCTGTGATCAGCAACAAACACCTTAAGGTGCCATAATGCCCCTTTAAAGCAGGTTATAACCCTAGTCTATATTTCAAAGCGGCTTTATGGCCCTTAACCCTTAATTAAAAGCCGATACAGTGCACCCTCTCCCTCTATCACGCTCAGCAGCTCCCCTGTCTTACCTGTGTCCTGTCTGAACTGGTGCATGGACTGAAGATCTATTATGTATGGCGACAGCCGGCTGTCCACCTGGCCGAGGACCACGCTCCCTCCGCGGGGGTCGCTGCTCCGGATGGCCGCCTCTATCTGGTGGGAGACAGCGGGGCTGTAGGGCCGCCACCGGCCGTGTTCGTTCAGCCATTCCCACACCACCACGGCAGAAGCCAGGAGCATGTTGTTATTGTTGGCCCTGGAGAAGGAAATACCAAGAAAACACCAATTCGTTAGCTAGAAGTGTCGCTCACCCTCACGGCGGTGAGGGAGGGATTCGTTAGCCAAAATAAAGGCTGTCTGCGGGAAGCAGAGGCCAGCCACACAGCAACAACTGTGTTTTCATGCTCGGATTAGTTTAAATCTAGCTCTCTCGAAGTCTACTAACGTGTTTCTCCCTCGTGATAAATGAATAAAGGCAGGTATTAGCCCTGGGCTAAAACAAAGCCGTTTTTTTTAAACCTTACATGGAGCTGCCGCTGAGCTAACACCGGGGGACGGCGACACATTCTTCAACAGAGATCCGGGCTCCTCGCATGGCCAGGCGGAGAAGGAAATCACGATCCTCGCTAGACTGTTTTTTTTTGTTGTTGTTCTAACACCGCAATACGATGTTAAACCTCCCCGCAAACCGAAGCGATGACGAAAACGGCCCGAATACTGTGATTTGTATCCGCCAGTCCTTTGCTCCAGACACACCGATAGCCTTCCCGGGGAGTCGGTTATTTCCAGCGACGGCCTCGATGAGATTGTTGCCTCGGCGGAGGAAATCTCCTCGGAGCGGGGAATATACGTTTTTAAAAAAATAACGTTTCGGTTGGTATTTCTTGTAAATCGTAAGGTAGACACGTCCGCCTATAAGTCACGACGGGGCCAGCCTCGGCAGGCCGGGTGTGGATACTGGTAACTGGCGTGTTTTTCTCCCGTAGTTTGGGGCGTAGCATTCCGAAATGTTGAGAAAGTAGTGGCTTCCCACAGCGCAACCTCAGTAGTAAGGACTCTGCACGGGTCACATGAGAACAGGTTCAACTCATCCGGACCCCCGGAACACAGCACCGGACTGGGTTTGCTTGTATTTACATGTACCTAACAGACTATCCTACGTGCATTTGGTCCAAAACGAAGCGCTTGTATGTTCGCGGCTCAACTCCGAGCACTTGGTTCGGTCGTATGATGTGTTCATGTGTCTTGTCAACAATATTATTTTTCATGAAATTTCCATTTTTTTTCCTTCTCCGGTGTATGAGCTGAATCAAAACATCACCTGCTAATCTGAATTTCTGGGTCCCCTCTCGCTGTCCAGGACACTGGGAGCCAAATCCAGGATCGTCACAGACCTCTTGAATCGGATCTACCCTTCCGTCCCCTCGGCTCCACCATGGCTCCACTCTTTCTCTCCCTCTGTGCCACGGGGTCACACGAAAACCCCCCTTTCTTATAACAAATCAGAGGAATAAAAAAACAATCCAAGCGGTAATAAAGTAGATTCCCTTTAACGGGTCAGGGGTACCAAAATGATCCCTCCATGATGCGCTGATTCGAACTCTGCCATGTTTGCACGGACGCTATCCTTTCGCGTCCATCTTCGAACCTGTTGTGTGAAAACTTCGTGCTGGGCTACAGCGAGGACCCCCCCCCAACACACTCACACACACACACACACACACACACACACACACACACACACACACACACACCACCGCTACCACGATGCCTGACCCTCACCACGCCCAGAAAAGCCCCATAGTGATGGAGTAAAACCAATAGAAAGAGGGGCCCCAAAAACATTTCAAACCAGGGTCCTCCAGTTGATCCGAGAACAGACCCGATTCAACAGTTTTGGTGTGCTTTTGTTTGACTTCGGTCGCAACCTAAGCTTTAGCAATGTTGCATAAAATATACGCTCGAAGTCATTTTTTAATCATGGTAGGTGCGTTGTAATAAAAGTAAACTGAATGATTCCCGAGGTGACGAACCGAACCGAACTGCTTCTCCATCACAGCTGTGATTGGGAAAACGCCATTGGTGACCGGCAGCTTGCAGCAAGGAGTTGGCTACAGTCACTTTTTGAAGGTGGTCGCGTGCTGCCACCTCGTGGAAACATGGGAAATGTCATCCATTTTTTGGTGGGGTGGTTTTTCATTCGAAGTCACGAAAGTTAAGCGCAGCCATGGCAGTTATTGAGGCATACACAATACCATGTCGTGGACTTACGCTAATAGCTCTCAGGTATGCTTAGAATGTTGCGATGGAATCTTTTGGCAGTCAAGGACATCCTTTCCGGCACAGCGTCGACACCGTGTTGCCGGAGGCTACCGCAGCGTGTACTACAGGGACGTTTGTTATTTTCTTCGAATTCTTATTAGTATTAATAATTAATAAATGATAAAAACACATATCGCGGGTGAAAAATCTGAAGGGTAACAATTTAGCCTATCGTGACGTCATAGTATGTCACACAGGCTCCATAGCTCAGGGGTTAGAGCACTGGTCTTGTAAACCAGGGGTCGCGAGTTCAAATCTCGCTGGGGCCTACACTTACTTTTCGTTTTCTTTGATGGAGCGTATAATTGTGCACGATATGAAGCATACATTCTGGCGAAAAGTACTCCTGCAATCATTTGAACAATTTCAACATACCTGTATAGAACACAGTACATAGCAGTAGTTAGTTAATTCTAAATAAAGTGAAAATCATACAACGCAACTAAAGTTGGCCAACTAATGTTAATATACCTATTACAGCAAGCTGTTCACAAAGGCAGACACATTGACATTATATTACCTTTGCTTCTTTTCGTATTAAAGTTATTTCAATTACATGTAACTATCATACAAGTAGTACTGCAGTTGAACAAAACTTTTCATTAAGTAATAATCTGTCTGTTTACAATTTCTCTGCGCAATGAATTCATTTTACACATCTGCATTTACAGGGTGAGTTTTCTTCCTATCTCTTTACCTGCAGTAAATGATTTATACAAACAAGTAAGAGAGAAAAGCGAAGTTGTAAGTGACGTGAGGGCTTTATTTGAATCGCCACAGCACTGTTTTGTGATGAATATAAACAGATAACCGGGCTGTCATAGTAGCTAACTTACACGTTGCAGTTGCAGTTAAGCACGCAACGCTGAAAGGCTAATTAATGTAGGTGTACAGTTAGCTGTCGCTCAGGTTATTGAGCTAGCGTTAGTGTCGGCCCCAACATAAGCTTATGGCACTTGCAACTGTTACGGTGGTTATTTGCGGAGGTTGCTAAATGTTATAGATGTTATCATCTTACCTCCCTCAGTAGTTCCTTTCACGCCCGTCGAGATGAATAACACCAGATTGCTGTCCCCCGTCTCACAAGAGCCCGGATAGCTCAGTCGGTAGAGCATCAGACTTTTAATCTGAGGGTCCAGGGTTCAAGTCCCTGTTCGGGCGAAATAACGTTTTGTCTTTCAGACTGCCTTTTCAATGTAGCAGAAGGCATATTTGTAAACGGTATGAGGGCCCAAAGACTCACAAAATAACAATATTAAGGGGAAAAAAGCAAACTTAAAACGTAAATACATTATGTCATCCATTTTTTGTTATTTCCACATTAAGAATGCCGCCTGTGCATTTTATGATGTGAACTACATTAATCTTCGTACTGAAAAGCTGCAGTACGAAGATTAATGTAAAACATCATGTATAGCATATTGTAACTAGGCCTACCAGTCTGGGTAATGGTGTGATTTTCATTGTGTAAATGTATGTTGAAATGTTTAATGTTAGAAAATTCAGCAATAAACAATAAGATCCTGCAGCCATGCTAACAACTGTGAGGCCATTCCTAAATACAGCGAGCTTCCAGTTGTTTTATGTATGTATGTATGTACTTATGTCATCATGAGTCACTTACTTTTTTTTTTAAGTAAGCAACTGTATAAAAAGCCAATCTTTTCGATATATTATCGATAGCTTTAGAGAGCTAAAATTTAACAAAACCGAGCCGACAAACATATAATTACTGTAATAATTTCCCTTGATTGGCTGGGGACTAGCTAGTTGTAACAGAGGTATTCAGATGCCTTACAGAAGTAAAAAGCACTTAAGTATCATTAGCAAAATTAAGTTAAGGTATTAAAGCAAAAGTTCTGGTTCGGTCCCTCTGACTGATATATGATATATGACATGATAAGATTATTAATACTGAAGCATCAAAGTGTAAGCATGGTACTATTGTAACTGCTGAAGGTGAAGCTAGTTTGAATCAGAAGATAAATGGCAGTGGAAAAAGCAAAAACACAGTTCTGATCTGTTATTATTTATTTACTTTTTCCTTTTTCTATACCCTTTGCATTTTGATGAGATAACTGATCATTTAAACATTTTTTGAAATGAAACCAAGTGAGGACTTTTGGGGAAAAAAAACACTATTTTTTGCAAAATCACAAACATGCCCTCTCAATTATTGATTGGACGCTGCAGTGGATCAGACTGATCTGATAGATCACAACA
>JARJLU010011602.1:0-55426 GCA_030272975.1 Sparidentex hasta | reverse complement strand
GATTTCAGCAGATCAGGGGTAATCGGAAGCCATTTTGAGGCATTTCTATCCTTACTGTAGGTGACTTTTATCAACTGCCGCCCCTTGGTAAAGCCAAGCCACTGTGTGTGTACGGGGAGACTGAGTTTGATCTCTGGAAGGATAACTTCAAAATGGTTACTCTGACAGAGATCATGTGACAGAAAGACGATCAAGCTTTTGCTGAACTCCTGAACCGTCTCAGGGTGAAGCAAAAGGAAGATTCTTTGTTAGCTGAAGACAGGCTGTTGCTTACACAGGCAGTGGCTGATAGTCAGCATTGCCCAGCACTGAGTCTACATATCTACACCACAAACAAAGAAGTAGACCATCACAACGCCAACATCGTAACTGCTTCCTACAAGGATGCGATTGGCATTGCAGCTCGTGATTTTCGAAAAGACCCCAGAACTGGCTGCATGACGTTTGTGTCTGGGGAAATTAAAGGACACAAGTGAGATTTGCCCGACAACATAATGGCTGCTCAAGGAGTACGCATTATGTTGATCCAAAATTTAGATGTGGAAGATGGCCTTGTGAACGGTACATTTGGAACCATTTCTGACATTGTAATTAGAGAACCGGAAGGTGTGAAGATGATTGGACTCCTGCTGGACAATCCTACAGCAGGACAGAGCTACCGCAAAAAAATCTTAGGTCCCTCAGATGACTCGGTGTACATCGAAAGATCTGAGGAGAACCTGAGTAACAAGAAAGGAGTTCAAGGAATGACCATGCCGTCGGCGGTTGTGTGTCTGAAGCGTGTTTTTGAACATGGTCAAAAAATTTACGCTGTGTGTGTATGTGTGTGTGTGTGTGTGTGTGTATATATATATATATATATATATATATATATATTATTTATTTATTTTTTCGAACTCCTCTATGGGATTTGTCCGATCTGTGTGAAACTTGGCACATACACTCTTCAGCTTGACCTAACTAATTTTGCTCGGTCAAAAAACACTCAAACTATTGTTGAACAAACTTCTGTAGCTAGCTATAAAAATGTAAACTGTTTGATATCTCGGTCAAACTGTCAGGTTTGGGTTAAAAGGGAAGACTATTTAAGGGGAGGTGGACCCAAACGCAGTTACCGGAGGCAAGAGCAAGGAAACAAAAGGCGAGCTTTATTGAAAAGCTGTTACAACAACCAAAAGCAGACACGCAGGGATGAAGAAACAAAGTAGCAACAAAGGATGAGACAAAGTAGCAAAGCAAAAATACAAAGTTCAAATCAATGTCAAAGTACAAATCAAATATGGCAAAAAAAGGCAAAATAAATCCAAAACCTACCAAACTGAACAGGAGCATGAACAGGAGCAACAGAAGACAGACAACAATGACTGGACAAGGAGTGAGGGGAACACAGAGACTAAGTACACAGACACTAATGACATGACAAGGAACAGGTGAAGAGAGAGAGGAGGAAGGAAGCCAGGTGTGATAATGAGGGGGAGGAGCACAGAGGAATAGACCAGGAGGGAACAAGACAACAGACAGAGGGAGCCAGAGGGGAGAACATAAGAGAAACTTAAAGGACACATGAGGGCATGGAAAATGAAAACATGAGACAGAAGACATGGAAAAACAAAAACAAGACATAATACAATGACATGAATCAAATTAAAGAAACCAAAAAACAGATACAAGAACAAACAAAAACAGTAGTCATGACAGAACCCCCCCCCCCTTAAGGGACAGCTCCCAGATATCCCTCAATACTTGGGTTCAAAGTGGGTGGAGGGGGTCTGGAGGAGGGCCAGAGTCAAAGCCGGGAGGGTGGAGGGGGTCAGGGGGAGGGCCAAGGTCCAAATAAACAGGAGGGTGGAGGCGAGGACTGGAGCCCACTGGAGACGAGGGACGTGGACTGGAGCCCACTAGAGGCCGACAATGAACATGAAGGCGTTCTAGAGGTCGCTGACGAAGACAAAGACGTTCTGGGGGCCGTAGACGAAGGTGCTCTGGAGGTCTGTGGCAAGGACGAAGGCGAAGGGGCTCTGGATACTGGCAGAAGCGGCATGGGGTGAAACGCACTGAATACCAGGGACGTGGGCTGAGGCGCAATGGAGACTGGTGACGAAGGCGTTGTCGCAGGCTGGAACCCACGGAAGGCCGGTGACAAAGGCAAAGGCGCAGGCTGGAACCTGCTGGAGGCTGGCGACCAAGGCGTAGACGTGGCCTGGAACTCGCTGGAGGCCGGCGATGAAGGCATAGGCACGTCCTGGAAATCGCTGGAGGCCGTTGACGAAGGCGTAGGCGTGGCCTGGAACTCGCTGAAGGCCGGCGATGAAGTCGTAGGCGCGGCCTGGAACTCGCTGGAGGCCGGCGACGAAGGTGTAGGCACGGCCTGGAACTCGCTGGAGGCCGGCGGCGAAGGCGCGGGCTGGAACCCCCTGGAGGCTGGTAACGAAGGCGAAGGTGCGGGCTGGAACCCCCTGGAGGCTGGCGACGATGGCGTTGGCTGAGACCCACTGAAGGCCGTTGGCGAAGGCGTGGGTGCTGCCTGGAACTCGCTGGTGACGAAGGCGAAGACGTAGGCGCTGGAGGCTGGCGACTGGGGACCACAGGCATAGGCGAGGGCTGGAACCCGCTGGAGGCTGGCGGCAAAAGCGTGGGCTGGGACCCACTGGAGGCCGGCGGTGAAGGCATGGGCTGAGACCCTCAGGTGACCAGACCACTGGCTGTGAAACCCTCCAGGGCCTGGGCCGGACCACCGATGGAGTTTTGCCGGGAGCTGGTGGCCTGGGAGCCGATGAAGGGTCTCTGGCAATAAACAACCTTGGCCGGACCCCTGACCGAGGAGCAGGCACTGGAACTGGCATGGGATTCGATCGGACCTCCGGCCGAGGAGCAGGCACTGGACTCGGCTGGGCCTCCGACCGAGGACCAGACACTGGACTTGGCGTGAGACTCGGCCGGGCCTTCGACCGAGGTGCAGGCAGTGGACTTGGCGTGAGACTCGGCCGGGCCTCCGACCGAGGTGCAGGCAGTGGACTTGGCGTGAGACTCGGCCGGGCCTCCGACCGAGGAGCAGGCATAGGGCTTGGCGTGGGACTCGGCCGGGATGCGGGAACCGGCCGCGGCCGGGCCTCCGACCGGGAGCTGGGAGCTCGGCTGTGGCTGAGGCCTGGGCTGAGAGCTCGGCTGTGGCTGAGGCTGAGGCCTGGGCTGGGAGCTTTGCTGTGGCTGAGGCCTGGGCTGGAAGCTCGACTGTGGCTGCGGCCTGGGCTCGGAGCTCGGCTGTGGCCTGGGCTGGAAGCTCGACTGTGGCTGCGGCCTGGGCTGGAAGCTCGGCTGTGGCTGAGGCCTGGGCTGGAAGCTCGGCTGCGGCCTGGGCTGGGAGCTCGGTTGTGGCTGAGGCCTGGGCTGGAAGCTCGACTGTGGCTGCGGCCTGGGCTGGGAGCTCGGCTGTGGCTGTGGCTGCGGCCTGGGCTGGGAGCTTGGCTGTGGCTGCGGTTGCAGCCTGGTTTGGGAGCTCGGCTGTGGCTGCGGCCTGGGCTGGGAGCTCGGCTGAGGCTGGAGCTGCGGCCTGGGCTGGGAGCTCGGCTGTGGCCTGGGCTGGAAGCTCGACTGTGGCTGCGGCTGCGGCCTGGGCTGGGATCTCGGCTGTGGCTGTGGCTGCAGCCTGGGCTGGGAGCTCGGCTGTGGCTGTGGCTGCGGCCTGGGCTGGGAGCTCAGCTGTGGCTGTGGCTGCGGCCTGGGCTGGGAGCTCAGCTGTGGCTGTGGCTGCGGTTGCAGCCTGGGTTGGGAGCTCGGCTGTGGCTGCGGCCTGGGCTGGGAGCTCGGCTGAGGCTGGAGCTGAGGCATGGCCCGAGGCCCCTGAGCCTGACTTCAGGGAGCCAGGACGTGGACGGGCTTGTTGCTTTCTCGGTGGGGGTACTTTGTAGGCCAGCCGGATTCCCCAGAAAGGAGACTTTTAGGCTGTGGCATGGGCTGAGGTTGAAGCTGTGGCATGGGTTGAGACATAAGCTTCAAAGAAAAGTTTGCTTGCGGCAATTTGACGAGCCCTACTGGTGGGGTTTGTAACAAAGTCCTAGTACCACCGGATTATCTCCAGTGTATTAACTGCAGGGTCCTTTTTATAAGGTCTGGTCATTCTGTCAGGTTGGGGTTTTAAATTGGAAAAACTAAGGAAGGAGAAGGTGGACCCAAATGCAGTTATACACGGGAGGCAAAGGTAAAGAGGAACACAAGGCGAGCTTTTATTAACAAAAGCCGAAATGCAACAGACAAAATGGGACAAAAAGGCAAAGTAGCAAAACAAAACCAACAAGGCAAAGTAGCAACAAAACATCCAAACAAAGTAGCAAAATAAAGCAATTCAACAAAGTGCAAAAGAAAAAGGCAAAGTACAAATCAAACATGAAAATCTTGAAACCAAAACATACCAAACCGGGGCAGGAGCATGGACAGGAGCATGGACAGGAGCAAACAGAAGACAGAAAACAATGACCAGACAAGGAGTGAGGGGAACACAGAGACTAAATACACAGACACTAATGACATGACAAGGAACAGGTGAGGAGAGAGAGGAGGGAGGAAGCCAGGTGTGATAATGAGTGGGAGGAGCACAGAGGAACAGAACAGAATTGTCCAGTAAAAGGTCCAGGCTGATGCGTATTGCAGTTATTGAGGCTCAGTTGATGGCGTTGGAGAACACTTATCTCAATACAAATGATTAAGACACCCTTAGCGCCATCCTTAAGATAAAATACAAGTATGAGTAGATGCTGGGAGAACAGGTTGGAAACTATATCCATAAACTTATGCAAAATCCCTTCGACAAATTTTTTTAAACATTTTTCAGTCAGTTGTATACCTCCAAATTTAAGCTCACTGACTCCGACCTTGAGGATTTTCTCAATTCATTGAACATTCCAGCTCTTTGTGAAGCCGGATCCTGATTTCACATTAGAGGAAATAAAAACGGCCATTCGCTCCTTTCCCAACTGTAAAGCTTGTGGCCCTGAAGGCTTTGGAATAGAATTCATTAAAAAACATATAAATGTAATTGCTCCTCTTCTTCTTCGGCTGATAAATTGCTCTGTGAAAGATGTAAATTTTCCTAACAGTGTATATTATGCTCACATTTGCCTTCTCCGGAAAAAGGATCACCCTTTAAGCCTGCTAAACAGCGACCAAAAGATTGTTGCAAAAGTTATTACTAATTAATTAAGCGAACATGTTAGCATGTTAATCCATCCTGATCAGATCAGCTTTATCCCAGATAGGTTCTCCTTCTCCAACACCCGCAAATCTATCAGACTCTGCTGTTATTTCATTAGACGCTAAGCAAGCTTTTGATCAAATTGAATGGAGATACATGTTTGCAACCCTCAAACAGTTTGGTTTTGGTGATAAATTCATGACTCTTTTAAAGATGCTGTATACTTGTCTCAAATCAGTACGGTAGACTAGGCCGAGGAGTTCCCACGATAACCACATGATCACTTGCGACCGCAGTTATAGGTCTGTGTTATAAACACAACAGACCGAAGGATGAGTGGAACCAAACCGTGAGACAAAAAGCGAACCGTTTGGTGAACCGTTACACCCCTACTACCTATGCTCCTATTTGTCAGAATCCCTGTTTTAAACCAGGCACGATGGATGCTGCTTTTGTACAGTTGTCCAACAAAGGCTTGATTGCCATCGTAGATCTTTACATTAATGACCACTTTGCCTCTTTCGCTCAACTGAAGGCAAAATTTAGTCTCCCTTCCAGCCATTTTTGTCAATACCTGCAAGTCAGACATTTGTCAGGCAATCCATTTTGACTTTACACTTTGAAACGCTGCATGAACAACACATCTTTTATGAGCTTATGACCAAACCTCCCACCTCCAAACGCTTGATCTTGTCATGACTCCTGTTTGTGTTGTCCTTATATCTGGTATTTGGTTTTTGGGTTTTGATTTATGTCCTTTTTTCTATGTCTGGTTGTGTTATGTGTTTTGTTTTTCCTTGTTTTGTGTCTCATGTCTTGATTTTTTCATGCCCTCATGTGTCCTTTAAGTTCTCCTATGTTCTCCCCTCTGGCTCCCTCTGTCTGTTGTCTTGTTCCCTCCTGTGTCTGTTGCTCTGTGCTCCTCCCACTCATTATCACACCTGGCTTCCTTCCTCCTGTCTTTCCTCACCTGTTCCTCGTCATGTCATTAGTGTCTGTGTATTTAGTCTCTGTGTTCCCCTCACTCCTGGCCTGGTCATTGTTTTCTGATATCTGTTTGTCCATGCTCCTGTCCATGCTCCTGTCTGGTATGTTTTGGTTTTGAGTTATCAATGTTTGAGTTGAACTTTGATTTTTGATTTGTACTTTGTCTTCCTGTTTTCTTTTGTTGCTACTTTGTCTTACTGGTTTTGTTTTGCTACTTTGTCTTACTGGTTTTGTTTTGCTACTTTGCCTTTTGCCCTGTTTTGTCTGCTTCTGTTTTTGTAATCAGCTTTTTAATAAAGCTCGCCTTTTGTTTTCCTGATCTTGCCTCCGGTAACTGCGTTTGGGTCCACCTTCCCCTTCCATAGTTTTCCCTTTTAACCCCAACCTTGACAGAATGACTGGGCCAGAAATGGGTCAACCAGACAGTATACTTGTACTATATTTGTAGGCTAGGGAACAAAATGGTGGAGATTTGGTGCGGCAAGGCTGACACAGGGGAGAAGCTAATGGCCATTGCAGACTTTGACAAGGAACTATTTATTAGGCCTTGGTTGAAGGAACTCCCTTGTGTTGGACTTGTTATAGTGGAGCTGGATAAATTCAGAACGGCTTTGGTTGCGAACCTCTATGGTGTGGACTCTCAGATGGTGGCAAGCCACCATGCCTCATCCACAGCCGAGCTCCCAGCCCAGGCCTCATCCACAGCCGAGCTCCCAGCCCAGGCCTCATCCACAGCCGAGCTCCCAGCCCAGGCCTCATCCACAGCCGAGCTCCCAGCCCAGGCCTCATCCACAGCCGAGCTCCCAGCCCAGGCCTCATCCACAGCCAAGCTCCCAGCCCAGGCCTCAGCCACAGCCGAGCTCCCAGCCCAGGCCTCTGCTACAGCCGAGCTCCCAGGCCTCAGCCACAGCCGAGCTCCCAGCCCAGGCCTCAGTCTCAACCCCGTTGACACCTGCCAGTGGCCCTCAGTTGGCGTTCCGGTCGACACCTGCCAGTGGCCCTCAGTCGGCGTTCCGGTCGACGCCTGCCAGTGGCCCCCAGTCTTCTGTCTGGTCGACACCTGCCAGTGGTCTTCAGTCGGCTGTCCAGATGGCGCCAGTTCCTGCACCTCGGTAGGTAGTCTGGCCGAGGCCTGTTTCTTCTGCTCAGTCGGAGGTTTGGCCGAGGCTCACGCCAATTCTAGTTCCTGCATCTCGGTCGGAGGATTGGCCGAGGCCCACGCCAAGTCTAGTTCCTGCACCTCGGTCGGAGGACCGGCCGAGGCCCACGGCAAGTCTAATTCCTGCACCTCGGTCGGAGGACCGGCCAAGGCCCACGCCAAGTCTTGTTCCTGCACCTCGGTCGGAGGACCGGCCAAGGCCTGTACCTGCACCTTGGTCGGAGGCCCGGCCGAATCCCATGTCAAGTTCAGTGCCTGTTCCTGCACCTCGGTCAGAGGACCGGCCGAGGCCTGTTCCTGCACCCTCGGTCGGAGGCCCGACTGATGCCTGTACCTGCACCTCGGTCGGAGGACCGGCCGAGGCCTGTACCTGCACCTCGGTCAGAGGCCCGGCCGAGTCCCATGTCACGTTCAGTTCCTGTTCCTGCACCTTGGTCCTGCACCTCCTGCACCTCAAGTTCAGTGCCTGTTCCTGCACCTCGGTCGGAGGACCGGCCGAGGCCTGTTCCTGCACCCCCTGCACCTCAAGTTCATTGCCTGTTCCTGCACCTCGGTCGGAGGACTGGCCGAGGCCTGTTCCTGCACCTTGGTCGGAGGCCCGGCCGAATCCCATGTCAAGTTCAGTGCCTGTTCCTGCACCTCGGTCAGACGACTGGCGGAGGCCCTTCCCTGCACCTGCACCCCGGTCGGAGGCCCGGCCGAGTCCCATGTCAAGTTCAGTTCCTGTTCCTGCACCTCGGTCAGAGGCCCCGCCGAGGCCTGTTCCTGCACCTCGGTTGGAGGCCCGACCGAGCCCTGTTCCTGCACCTCGGTCGGAGGCCCGGCCAAGGCCTGTTCCTGCACCTCGGTCGGAGGATCGGCTGAGTCCCACGCCAAGTCTAGTTCCTGCACCTCGGTCGGAGGCCCGGCCGAGGCCTGTTCCTGCACCTCGGTCGGAGGTCCGGCCAACTCCCAGGCCAAGTCCTGTGCCTGTATTTGCACCTCAGTCGGAGGTCCAGCGCTCCCAGGCCAAGTCCTGTGCCTGTACGGTCGGAGGTCCGGAGCTCCGGAGGTCGGAGGTCCGGAGCTCCCAGTCCAAGTCCCGTGCCTGTATCTGCACCGGCCGAGGCCTGTTCCTGCACCTCGTTCGGAGGATCGACCGAGGCCCACGCCAAGTCTAGTTCCTGCACCTCGGTCGGAGGACCGGCCGAGGCCAATCCCTGCACCTCGGTCAGATGACCGGCCAAGGCCCACGCCAAGTCTTGTTCCTGCACCTCGGTCGGAGGACCGGCCGAGGCCTGTACTTGCACCTCGGTCGGAGGACCGGCCGAGGCCTGTACCTGCACCTCGGTCGGAGGCCCCGCCGAGTCCCATGTCAAGTTCAGTGCCTGTTCCTGCACCTTGGTCGGAGGCCTTGCTGATGCCTGTACCTGCACCTCGGTCAGAGGAGTCGCCGAGGCCTGTACCTGCACCTCGGTCGGAGGGCCCGCTGAGGCCTGTACCTGCACCCTCGGTCGGAGGCCCGGCTGATGCCTGTACCTGCACCTCGGTCAGAGGACCGGCCAAGGCCCACGCCAAGTCTTGTTCCTGCACCTCGGTCGGAGGACCGGCCGAGGCCTGTACTTGCACCTCGGTCGGAGGACCGGCCGAGGCCTGTACCTGCACCTCGGTCGGAGGCCCCGCCGAGTCCCATGTCAAGTTCAGTGCCTGTTCCTGCACCTTGGTCGAAGGCCCGGCTGATGCCTGTACCTGCACCTCGGTCAGAGGAGTCGCCGAGGCCTGTACCTGCACCTCGGTCGGAGGGCCCGCTGAGGCCTGTACCTGCACCCTCGGTCGGAGGCCCGGCTGATGCCTGTACCTGCACCTCGGTCGGAGAACCGGCCGAGGCCTGTACCTGCACCTCGGTCGGAGGCCCGGCCGAGTCCCATGTCAAGTTCAGTTCCTGTTCCTGCACCTCGGTCGGAGGACCGGCCGAGGCCTGTTCCTGCACCTCGGTCGGAGGCCCGGCCGAGTCCCATGTCACGTTCAGTTCCTGTTCCTGCACCTTGGTCCTGCACCTCCTGCACCTCAAGTTCAGTGCCTGTTCCTGCACCTCGGTCGGAGGACCGGCCGAGGCCTGTTCCTGCACCCCCTGCACCTCAAGTTCATTGCCTGTTCCTGCACCTCGGTCGGAGGACTGGCCGAGGCCTGTTCCTGCACCTCGGTCGGAGGATCGGCCGAGGCCCACGCGCCAAGTCTAGTTCCTGCACCTCGGTCGGAGGACCGGCCGAGGCCCACGCCAATTCTAATTCCTGCACCTCGGTCGGAGGACCGACCGAGGCCAATCCCTGCACCTCGGTCAGAGGACCGGCCAAGGCCCACGCCAAGTCTTGTTCCTGCACCTCGGTCCGAGGACCGGCCGAGGCCTGTACCTGCACCTTGGTCGGAGGCCCGGCCGAGTCCCATGTCAAGTTCAGTTCCTGTTCCTGCACCTCGGTCAGAGGAGTGGCCGAGGCCTGTACCTGCACCTCGGTCGGAGGGCCGGCTGAGGCCTGTACCTGCACCCTCGGTCGGAGGCCCGGCCGAGGCCTGTACCTGCACCTCGGTCGGAGGCCCGGCCGAGGCCTGTTCCTGCACCTCGGTCGGAGGTCCGGCCAACTCCCAGGCCAAGTCCTGTGCTTGTATTTGCACCTCGGTCGGAGGTCCAGCGCTCCCAGGCCAAGTCCTGTGCCTGTACGGTCGGAGGTCCGGAGCTCCGGAGGCTGGAGGTCTGGAGCTCCCAGGCCAAGTCTCGTGCCTGTATCTTCACCGGCCGAGGCCTGTTCCTGCACCTCGGTCAGAGGTCCTGCCGAGTCCAAGGCCAAGTCCTGTGCCTGTACCTGCACATTGGTCGGAGGCCTGGCTGAGTCCCATGCCAGGTCCACTGCCTGTTCCTGCTCCTCGGCTGGAGGCCCGGCCGACTCCCATGCCAAGTCCAGTGCCTGTTCCTGCCTCCGACCGAGGCCCACGCCAAGCCCAGTGCCTGCACCTCGGTCGGAGGCCTGGTCGAGTCCCACGCCAAGTCCAGTGCCTGCACCTCGGTTGGAGGTCCAGCTGAGTCTCATGCCAAGTCCACTGCCTGCTTCTCGGTCGGAGGCCCGGCTGAGTCTCACGTCAAGTCCAGTGCCTGCTCCTCAGTTGAGGGCCCGGCCGAGGTTGTTTGTTGCCAGAGACCGTTCATCGGCTCCCAGGCCACCAGCTCCTGGCAAAACTCTGTCGGTGGTCCGGCCAAGACCCTTGAGGGTTTCCCAGCCAGTGGTCTGGTCGCCAGTGGGTTTCAGTCCACGCCTACGCCACCAGTTGCCAGTGGGTCTCAGCCCACGCCTTTGACGCCAGCTTCCAGGGGGTTCCAGCCCGCACCTTTTCCTTCGCCTTCCTCACCAACCTCCAGGGGGTTCCAGCCTGCACATTCGCCTACGTTGCCAGCCTCCAGGGGTTTCCAGCTTACACCTTCACCGCCAGCCTCCAGGGGGTTCCAGCCCGCATCTTTGCCTTCGTTGCCGGCCTCCAGCGAGTTCCAGGCCGTGCCTACGCATTCGTCGCCGGCCTCCAGCGAGTTCCAGGCCGCGCCTACGCCTTCGTCAACGGCCTCCAGCGAGTTCCAGGCCGCGCCTATGCCTTGGTCACCGGCCTCCAGCAGGTTCCAGCCTGCGCCTTTGCTGTCGCCGGCCTTCCGTGTGTTCCAGCCTGCGACAACGCCTTCATCACCAGTGTCCAGTGCGCCTCAGCCCACGTCTCTGGCATTCAGTGCGTTTCACCCCATGCCGCTCCTGCCAGTATCCAGAGCCCCTTCGCCTTCGTCCTCGCCACAGACCTCCAGAGCGCCTTCGTTTTCGGCCCCGAGAACGCCTACGTCTTCGTCTTCGTCTTTGTCACCGGCCTCTAGAACGCCTTCATGTTCATTGTCGGCCTCTAGAGGGCTCCGGTCCACGTCCCTGGTCTCCAGTGGGCCCCAGTCCTCGCCTCCACCATCCTGTTTGTTTGGACCTTGGTGACCTTAGTGTCTGTGTATTTAGTCTCTGTGTTCCCCTCACTCCTGGCCCGGTCATTGTTTTCTGATTTCGGTTTGTCCATGTTCCTGTCCATGCTCCTGGTTTTGAGTTATCCATGTTTGAGTTGAACTTTGATTTTTGATTTGCACTTTGTCTTCCTGTTTTCTTTTGTTTTGCTACTTTGCCTTTTGCCCTGTTTTGTCTGCTTTTGTTTTTGTAATCAGCTTTTTAATAAAGCTCGCCTTTTGTTTTCCTGATCTTGCCTCTATCAGACTTGGGACAAAGAGAGGACTCAGACGTAGTTTTGGACAGAAGTAGAATCAAGCTTTATTACTCTGATTCGTAACTCTTCAGAGGAATGATAAATGAAAAGCTATGAACTCTATGAGGACTGACAAGACGAACAAAGACAGAACACTCAAAACAGAAGACGCTCCCGAAGGAGGAACCTACACTAATATAAATATCTGAGATATGAAAAATTACAAACAAAAAGTCACTCCGTAGAGGAAGGCACAAGGCTATGAAAAATATTCTATTCTACCTAATATCAAAGTTAACAACGAAAAGTGCTCCCGAGGGAGGAAAAGAACATCTACAAAAAGTCCTAAACTGAAAACACGAAACCTGACCAGAAAGATTACAAAATCAAAATCACTCTCTCAAGAGGTTGAAAACAGATAAATAAAACAAGACAATACTTAACAACGCAAGGGTTCAAGGGCTGTGAGTCAAGGCTTGGGTACACGACGAAAATGACGAAATACTTAGGCGATGCAGACAGGGGAAGACAAAGACTTTATACACATGAGGGAAGGAGACACAGGTGCAAACAATCAGGGATTAGGGATGACGTCAGACCAGGAACACAGGAGGAAGGGCACATGATCTGAAACAAGAGGAGAGTTACTTTCAAAATAAAACATGAATTCACAAGACAGATCCCAAAGACAAGACAACCTCACCACGATGTGACAGCCTCCGGTAACTGCGTTTGGGTCCACCTTCCCCTTCCATAGTTTTCCCTTTTAACCCCAACCTTGACAAGATCTCTCAATTCGTAAATCCTTTTAGCTTGGCAGCCCCTTCTCTCCATTTTAAAGAAGCCTGGGTATCACATACTGGTGATGAGATTTTGGATGCGCTGTGGGCCCAGGGACTGAGTAGGATCAAATCTTGCTCTATCAATGCTAGACTTTAACTTATTCAGTTTAATGTCATCCGTCGGCTACATTTCTCCAAGGCCAGACTGAATAGGCTCTTTCCCTCTGTTTCCGCTACCTGTGATAAATGCACATCAGATGACGGGACTCCGGGTCACCTATTCTGATTCTGCTCTAAACTTAAGAGTTTTCAGGACGACATTTTCCACTTGTACAGTGATATATATAGTAAACAGTTGATCTCTGACAGTCTTCTGATAATATTGGGCTGCTCCAACTTTTCTCTCACTCTTCCCTCATGTTTGGAATGGTCGTAGCAAAACAAGTTATTCTTAGACACTGGAAAGCATTTTCTCCTCCCTGTTTTAAAAAATGGTTGAATGACAAGGTTTCCTGTATCTACCAGGAAGAAATTTGATATACTTTCAGACACTCACCACAAGTTCCTTGAAGTCTTTATTGATTACATTCGAAGTGATAATCTTCATCCCCTGGACTAGTTACACTGGATCATTCTGCATCATTCTGTCTCATTCTGTTTTGTATTGTTTGCATTGTTCTTTGTACAACCAAGTCTCTCCTTGACCTGTTTTGATCCTGGCTCTCTGGACTCTGTCTTGCTCTTTAAAAGCTACCTCTGTACACTTGATTCAATATGTGGACCGACATGTATAACTATAATTCTCTCATGTTTATATTACTGGAGGCTTGCAGTTTGATGTGTCTTGGTCTTCCTTGTTTCGTCCTGTTTATGCTGTTGTACATTGTCTGATTTTTTTTCTGTGGTTTAAACCTAAAAACTTAATAAATAAAGTGTTAAAAAAAACACTGACTTTGAGGCAAGGGAATCAGAGCTGCAAAAAAGCTAACTGATTTCAGTGTTTTAAGCTTAAGAGTCATTCCTGTGGCACTCAAACACACAACTGAATATACCTTTCAATTAATCTTGCCTTGTGCCTTAGTCAGAACAGACAAAATCAATCAGATATGTATTAGATTGTGATAAAAGGTACCAAATCCTAAGTGAAACCATGATGAATCCCTGACTCTGTGAAGTTTGCCACTGAAATGTTTGAAGCTATGCGTGTATGTTGCATCAAATACCACTGGGTAAAGACAGCCTGCCCCGAAAGCATTCTCACGCTCCTTGTGAGCCTTCCCCAAAATACAACAGGAAGTAGGGGGTCAGACAATGAATGGAGGGGGCAGGCAGATGAGGGAGTAGAGGGGGTGGCTAAATAAGTGAGCTAGAAAAAGAATGATTGGAAAGGACTTAGTAGTCCAGTGCCATATATGTCGATAGTACTGTATGTGTATATCAGCCCATGTGGGAGCTGCCTTTTCTCAACACTTGTGTATTTTTAGTATACCTCTGGCTCCAGCTGAGTTGTAACCAGAGTTTCATCAATACCAATAACAATAACAGCTGTATGAAACTTTAGCCTTGAACCTTTTTATATCTTAAGGCAGAACAAACTGGCCAATAAAACACCAATCTTTTCCTGTAAAAGAGAAAACATACCTGGCAGCTGGAAGGCCGTAGGATCCTACATAGTTTTAAAATAGCAGTAAAACTGTCAAATTGCTGCTTAATTCAGGTAAAACAAACAAACAAAAAACCCCATATCCTTCTTGTCGAGTGAACCAGAGTGATGATTAACTTTCCTACCACTCTCTATATGGTAGTGCTTTTAAACAGTGGACTGGTTTTCACTCAATGCAGGTTTAATTAAAAAGGAAAGGGAGAAAATGCCAATTACCTAACCACATGAGTTTGGCTGATAGTTTCCTTTTGTATGTAGCTCCATACAGGAACGTGGTGGCTTGAACACATCTACCAGTCTGATGAGAGGGTCACTCGGACTGTGAGTCACAAGGACCTCTGTCATTACAGCTTCACAGCTGTCAGTTATCACGCCTTAAGTCAAATAATGCCTCCCAGTAACAATCTCAAAGGACGTTGTTGTGGGGTTGGAGAAGACTCCAGATTGGGCATTTTAAAGTGGGATTTAATGACTGAACCTCCCCAGGGTTTTCGCATGTTAAACATCTCCCTGAGTTCTCCCACAGCCAAATTGGCTAGCCTCCAGGATTCAAACACCACAGCCCCCGCAGAGCCTGACTGAGTGTCCTCTCCCAAGCGTTACCTCATCTCCCCTTTTAACCTCTGGAGTTCTCATACAGCAGTTATCAGAAGCTCTGGTATGGAGCTGGGCTGCATTCTGGTTAGATTAGTGGCTGTCAGGCTGACAGCTGAGTGTTGTGGTGGTTGTGTTCTGTGGGTGGCTGGAAACGGCTTGTCTCCACTCTTTAATTGTCATGCTGGCAGTTTTACCACAAGGACATGTTGCACACTAGAAGTCACTCACACTCAGACTCTTATAAAGACTTCCAACACACGATCCATTATATTACATGAATGAATGCTATTTGTCATATACTCAGAAAATAACGAAACACGGTTGTATCCTGATGGCTACTGACAACATAGAACATGGGTTTCTTTCTTACCATAAAATACAATATCACACACAGTGTTGGTGATACACAGTTAGTTGGTTTAGTATTACACTGCCATCAATAAATGACTTTTAAACTTTTGAGACTTTCTTTGTCAAACATTGCCAGTTAGTAAGTTGATACCTGTCCGTCAAAGGTTTATTTATTTTTCATTCTACAAAACAGGGTTTTTACAATAAAATGCACATCGTCCCTTTATATTACACAAGAAAATATACATTTTTAGGGAGTGTTGAGGATGAGTTGAGGAGTCTCACACTCTGAAAAATGAAGCAGCTCTGTAGTCTGGTACTGGTACTACAGCACCAGGCACTCCTGTATCTGTAGTCAGATGGCAGCAGGGTGAATGGACTGTGGCTGGATGGGTATTGTATTTTAGTATCTTTGGGCTCCAGTGATGTTCTGGAGCTTTTAATCACCTGCCATAGAGCCTTCCTGTCCTGGACTGACATGAATCATGCCAGTTTGTTATGTATCAAGTCAGGAAACATTCTCTTGCTCCTCTGTAAAAGTGAAAAGAATTTGGTCTCAGAAATTAGCCTGCTTATATTTCTTTAGGAAGCAGAACCTTTTCTATGCTATTTTTCTAAAGAGCGTGGTGATTTATGATTCATGGTTCTCTGTGATGTTTATTTCCTTGAACCTAAAAGTGACATCAAGTTGTAGTGCTCTATACAAAATGGCCTTATATAAATGGGTACCATGAGGTACCGTATTTAACCTTACAATATGTATAATTACCTGATTGACTGTACACGCCTAGCAGGCGGCGCGTACGGACGCAGCGGCCCCTCTCTGTCCCAAAATGGAGTATTTTACGTACTGTACATTTTTGCTACAATCTCTATTCCCTGATGTCACCTGTATATATTTAAAATATTTAAAATATTTAAAATCTTTATTTTTCATTTTTACTTCTACTTTTCCTTAAACTCATTGTATGGATAGAGAGAAACAGAATTTCAATTCTCTGTATGTCTTGCACATATTGCAGCATTGACAATAAAGCCAACTTTGACTTTGACTTTAATTCACAGTCAATCAGACAACAAATTGAGCTTGCTATACTTAGAAATTTGAATTGTAAAAAATTAGAAGAACCCGGTCATATGTCTTTTTGGTAAATCAACTAAGATGGCAGCCTTGAGTATGTACAAACAGTCAACTTCTATCAATTATTCATACACTGATGGCTTATAAACAAGTCTGGGAACATCGTGCAGTTGGAGTAGTCATTTCCTGAATCACACTGTGTTCTACAGACTGTTGTTGTACAGGCTGTCTCTGACCCAGTTTCTGTTCCCTTGACCCTGCCATCACTAAATAAGATCCAAGCTGACTGCTGACAGTCTGATGTTTTTGTGTCTAAAAATGCTCTGCAATAACATTGTGGACAATTTGTATGAAAATTCATTTGAGTTTTGCTATGTCGAATTGTAATGCAGAGATTACATCCTCAAGGATGGTGTATTATGGCCATCAGGACTAACTTAGATTGGATTCTTACATGAGGTTCAAGGGTTAGTTTTCTAGTCATTTTAAAACACAGGGTTGTACAGCTATATTTAATTTGTAGTGGAGGAGTCTTGCAGTCTCAGGAATGTATTTATTGCATTTGTCCTTTTATCAAAGCAGATGTATAAAATCAGTTTACCAAAGGAAATCACAAAGCCAGGGCCTTCCTAGATACCTTCATTTCAAACTGACATGTTGTAGATTTGTTTGTATTCTCAAGTAAAGGTCTTGTTGGTAGCCTTCTTTATGCATTGTCACCTGGAATACCTCAGTGAGTGAGAGCTTCTCTCATAAAAAAAAAAAAGCTGGATCAAATGTTTTGAGATTTTTCACATATTTGATTCCCGTGATATACATTTGCCAATTTCACTTTAATGTACTGCAGCTAATTGCACTGATGTAGGGTGGTGTCATTATGATCAGGCCTTAAGGAGTAATAGGAACATTCATTTATTGTTGCTTATCTTGTTACACTTCCCCTCTCCTCAAGGTCAGTGTGAGCCATCTTGTTGCAATTACCTGCTCTCTAAGCACGTTGAGTGGGCAGGCAGACTGCTTTGATCATTTCAAATCTTTCATTATGGTCAGTCCTGTGATAGGAGAGGCATACTATAATTTAATCTGATTGCTCTGTAATTACTGTTTGACGTGTTTTAGATGAGATGTGTTATTTACCTGGAACAGTCCAATATCACATAGACTAAAATTATGTGTCTGTTGTCTTTGTGCTATTTAAAAACAGAGTTGAAAATCTGCTTAAGGATTGTGATGGGAAAATTCCTTTTCATTATGGGTTGATGAATTTTGAACTATTTTGTTGAATATGATTTCTTAAAAACATTTATCTAACTTGCTTCGTGTGACTGATATCTTATGCAAATGTATGAACACATAACCTCTGCCCTATATGATTGTAATAGAGTCACCAACCAGCCAAAACTCAGATAGAAAGTCGCCCTCTTGTCTCATGTTTTATGTCTGATAATTTTATGCTTCACACAGAGTCCCAGGTCATGCGTCATGAAGCTTTAACTTTATGTCTTGTGTCGATGATAAGCCTGTCTGATTGGGATAGTTGTATGTATGTACGTGTGCAGCTTAATCACTGCCGGCACCGAGAGTGCTTGTCTCTTCCCCTGACCTTGTTGATATCTGTGTATAAATTGTGAACACTCCTTTACTCGGGGCTCATTCACTCAGCTCATGAATTTGACTGTGTGGTGAGTCCATCTGCAGATGGTTGGATTGAACTTACCGAAAAGACAGATCTGACTTTACACTTTTATTGACAGAAATTTCCACCACAGGATGTATTGAAGCCTTGTCTGCCATCATCCAGATATCACAGGAGCTTCTTTAACCAGCTGAGGTAGGACAGCTGCAAATGTAAACATTTATTATTTATTATTATAAAGAGATCAACAGGAATCAAAGCTTTTCAAATGTTTCACATTATTATGAATTTATGTTTTATGTGAAATCACCACTGCACATTATTTTGCCTGCTGGTAAAGTAAGTAAAGTATTTTAAAGACCATAATCAGTATGTACTTCTATAAATAAAGTATATTTTCTGAAGAAAAGGACTGGCAGTCAGACTAGACTTGTGAATCCTACAGTTTCAGAAAATATTGTCCTACAGCAGATATTCTGCAGCTGGTGTTCTTATAAGAGTGCTGGTTCCACATTCTGACATCACTCATTAACCCAGCCATCATGCAATCATGCAATGATTACACAGCTCTGCTTTGTTTGTCCCTGTAAGGCACCTCTTTATATGATACCAGCAGGTAGGCAGCACATTCTGAACTGTTCTTTACTCTTCCATTTTCCTACATCAGGTATAATTGCTAGGGGCTTAGTCTTGTTTATGTAAGTCTGGTCAGAGTGGTAACTCCCACCCCTGCGCTGACAACACTACTCCTTCATCATGTCAACAATACATCTCCCCCTGACTTGAAAAACAAACCAACAACCCAGTCTGGGACTTTCCACATTGTCTCAATTAAAGTTGTGTGTGAAGGGGAGGGATAACTTCTCAACTCTGTGTGGGTGCGTGCATGCGTGTGTGTGCGCACACTTCTATCCTTATGAAGACCAAATGTTCTAACAAGGTTAGAAACAATTACAGCAACTCTTGTTCAGGGAGCAAATTTAAAGTTACAGCACTTAGGATTACAGTATGGAACCCAAACTTTGATACTATTACATTGAAATCATACTATTATATAAAAATACACTTCTATCTCAAAGTTTATATCATTCTGTGTGTGCATATTGTCAGTAAGTATTGAGTGACTGTATTGAGTGCACAGTGTTCATGCATGTAAATGTTTTCACCCTATTTTGCTTCGCATAGTATTATGGTCGTTATGTTTTCAGCTACATCCATTAAGTACATGTGCATTCTGTCTCCCATTGTTAAGAAAGCTGAGGCCATTTGAACTGCCTAGGCATGAAGGATCCAAGGGAAAAAATTGGGCATCTAATATAAACCAAAGGGCTGTTATCAACCAGACTGTGGCCTCACAGTTTTTCACAGGAGACATTTCAAGACATCCTCATACCTACATGACTGAAAAGGTCAATTGTTGGCAACTCCCAAAACGACATGAATGACAGAATGACCGTTGACAATGACTTGGCATGAACAATACCAAGACCCTGAAACTGAAGCAGCATAATTCAGCAAACACTCATTTTACTATTTATATCTTTGTATTACATGTTTTGCCATATCCACTTTCTGCTGAAAAGAAAACCACTTGTTTGCAATTGCCCTTCCCATTTTTCCATTTCCATTATTTATCAGGTTATTTGTAGCGCTTATAAAGCATTAAATTCAGTTACCCCAACTCAAGAAAGCCTTAGGAAGTAGTCAGTCCTCTTATTCAGCTCAAACATTTAAAATTTTAGATTGTATTTCTTGCTTCAGGCAGTAATGTTAATTATAGACTGTTCTGTATTTGAGGAAAAGTTATGCATCTTCAAAGTTGTGACAGTGGATTGCACTGCAGGAGGCTCAATTTTTTGGTGCTGTTTCAGGCCTGGCCCACAGGTACAAGCAAACAAAAGTATGTAAATTGATAATCTCTCCAGACTAACACACCCGAATATGTACGGGTAAATTGGACATGTTGGAAACAGAAGACACATTGTATAGCCTACTCGGTGGTCTGTTGCTTAGTGCTATGAGTGAGGCAGTGAACCAGGACTGCTCCTCACAGAATCTTCCTGAATAATGCTATTTTGTAGGCACAACATTGTAAGCAGCTGTTTTTTTATATTATAAGTAATCTATCATATATATAATATAACCCCACTGTGACTGCACAAACTCATATACTCCAATATCATAACACAACCAAATTACAATTAGACTGCAAAGCTACAAACACTGGTAGACTGTTTCTTTTTTTTTTCCTCACCAATCCAGACCTAAACACCGAAAATGAAACTGTCACCACTTTTAGCTACAGGAGCTAGAAAGCGCACCCATTCAGATTGGACAAGTATCAATTTTAGCTAAGACTAAGATACAGGTAAGCTGTGTAAAAATCCACTGTCTGTGGGACCACCCAGTGGCCTCAATTTGATTTGCAAGAATCCACTGCTCTCAGGTCAATACAACCAATCAGAGCCAAGGGGAGTGTCTGAGAAGTGTCAGTCATTCTTGTGCCACCCTCCCTCCAGCAGTGCATACTGGGAAGTGCCCCTCCCCTGCGCAGGCACAGTACCTGTTCTTACCTGATCAGAAACATTCATGCTCTAACTGCAAACAGTGGCAGAGAACAGACAACAACAACAGAGCCGAAAAATGCCCCACCATTGCCCCCATCAAAGAGAAGAAATAAGAACACTGACGAAGAAAAGCTGTATCAAAACAAAGAATTGAAACGAGCCAGAACGAAAACAAGGATAAATATCAGAGTGTCATTTCAGAGGTGGAAGATGCTGCAGGATCTGTAAGTGTCAGGTTGGGGTTTAAAAGGGAAAGACTATAGAAGGGGAAGGAGGACCCAAACGCAGTACACACGGGAGGTAAGGATAAGGAGAAACAAAAGGCGAGCTTTTAATAACCAAAGCCGAAATGCAAAAACAGACAAAATGGGACAAAAGGCAAAGTAGCAAACAAAACCAGCAAGACAAAGTTGCAACAAAACATCAAAACAAAGTAGCAAAATAAAACAGTTCAACAAAGTGCAAAAGAAAAAGACAAAGTACAAATCAAATATGGAATTCTCAAAATCAAAACATACCAAACCAGGACAGAGGCATGGACAGGAGCATGGACAGGAGCATGGACAGGAGCAAAAACAAGCGCAAACAGAAAACAGAAAACAGCAAACAGAATACAATGACCGGGCAAGGAGTGAGGGGAACACAGAGACTAAATACACAGACACCAATGACATGATGAGGAACAGGTGAGGAGAGAGGAGGAAGGAAGCCAGGTGTGATAATGAGGGGGAGGAGCACAGAGGAACAGACCAGGAGGGAACAAGACAACAGACAGAGGGAGCCAGAGGGGAGAACATAGGAGAACTTAAAGGACACATGAGGGCATGGAAAAATCAGAACATGAGACACAAGACAAGGAAAAACAAAACACATAACACAACAAGACACAGAAAAAAGGACATGAATTCAAAACCCAAAACCAAAAACCAGACACAAGGACAACGCAACAGGAGACATGACAGTAAGGACTTAAGATCGATGCAGAGTTTGCTGCTTTTCTGCTGGACAAGTAAGGACCCCTGCTTGATATATGTTTCATTCATGTTTTCATACATGTTGTAACCACAAGGCTATGGTGGCGGCAGTTAATAGTAATACTCGCAATGGCACATATCGGCGATGTTGCAGTCAAGCTAGCTAGCTTGTATACTAACTCCGGTGTTTAGCTTTGTCTTTATGGCTACTGGTTAGCAAAAGTTTCTTTCAAGTGACAGTTACAACGTTTGTGTTCAGTATGCTCTGAAGTGGTTGAATTGGTCGAGTCTAAGTTACTCATGCTTCAGAAAGGTAGCATGGCGCTGCACCAGGTAATGATTACCTGGTAACTCTGTCTTTTGCTGTGTGAGGAATATTGTTTGTTACTCGGGATAGCTACAGTGATCGGCATGAGGCACTCGTCATTGTAATTTAAATCTCGTACCTCATTTAAGGAGGAGAAAATTTACAATGTCTCTGCCCCAAAGGACTTTCAGTCTCTGCAAATCTCCATCCAGTTTTTCTTAGAATAATATACCAAGAAATGCCCATTGACTAAACAAAACATTTTTTTTAAATAGTCATCATTTCACTAGAAAAAATTTAGATATTTCAATTATTATTATTATTATTATTATTATTATTATTATTATTATTATTATTATTATATTCAATTATTGAGAATTATTAGGTTTGAAATTTTGAGTCTGTCTTTTAAAATGAATGGTAACTACAGAAGAACAAATTGAATCCATGGTTTTACACACCGTGACACTGAGTAAGACCCCCCAAGAGATCAAGTTTGTAGACCGCTATATTTCCACAGGATGAAAATGTATGATTATTACTCCATGGAAATGCAATCAAAGTTCATGTGTGTCTTGCTTCCCAGATTATAACAGTTATTATCGAGAGCGGACAGGGAAAAAAACGGAATTGAGCATTTCTAACTTTAGGTATTTGGAGGAGACTGCAGAACTCTACTGCACTCGGTAATTGTTTTGTCGGGCTTCCCCACAAAAGGAAGCTGCTGGAGTGGTGAGTTGTGTTCACTCTACAATAGAAATCTGGCTTAGCTAGCAGATGTGCTTGGACCCTATTTGTACTGTTGCTGAAGTTTGGTGCTGTTCTTAGCATTATTTGTGGCTATGAGTGGCTTTTTGATGCTGGTTTCTCCTTGGAGGCATATTTTGTAATGTAATTGTTATCATGCGGCCTATTCTGAGGTTGCTAAAACTACGTAAGCTCACAGCCTGCAAACTTTATCTTTCGGTGGGGGGGTCTTACTCTGTGTCACGGTGTGTTAGACCATGGATTAAACTTACATTACATCATACATTTTCATATTACAATGCCAGAAACATCCAGTTTAATTGTTATTGTTTATAGCTAAAGGCCATATGACATAAGTAGAGGAGAGCATGTGTTTCTTAACTCTCACATGACAGGTTGACTGGAAAAGGCAGCACCAGCCTTTCACTAACGTACCACCAAGTTCAAAATTTGCCTCCATTGACCAGTGTTTGGAGTGAGCACTCAGGGAAGAGGGAGGAATGATTTACTGTTGAGTATACTTACATTTAAATTCCAAATGAACCATTTGAAATTAAAGTTATAGACAAATTCAATTAAAACTACAACTATGAATGGGGGCCAAGCGCCCCCCCCCGTGCACTGCAGAGCCCACGGAAGTTTGCCCCAAAGGATGATGGGCTCAGGGCAAAAGTGAGGACACAGGCCAACATCTGAGCCATGGTATTCGCTGTAATGGGAAGTGCACTGGAAGTGCAAAAGGCTGAATGTGTACCAATTTGAATTTGTTGTGCTGAATCATGTCCACTTTGATCAATCGTTACTTAACTATATGGCTGGCCTCAGGAGTGACCCCACATCAGCACTGTTTCATTACATTTGTATCACTGCAACAAAAAATGAGAGTGACAAGGAAAAATGCATTTATGTTGATTAGTGTGTGGTGACTTAACAAAGGAAAATTGCAGCAGAAGTGGGTGGGGCCTATGTCAGAAAACCTAGCTGTATTCGGGAAATACATGAATCGGGGATTAAAATTAATGCCGTCCCATCGTCCCGGGGACATAATAAATTGTCACTGGGAGGATCAATAATCTAACAAGGGCCAACCTTGGGACGACGAGAATTTTGCCTGACTGCATTTTTCTGTTTAAAAGTTTTCATCACTTTCTGCAAACCAGAATGGTGGTCTGTGACCGAGGAGACACTAGCATCTCCTGGATCTCAGTGGCTGTCCAGTTACTCATCTTAATGTCCGTGGATGAAGTGATGGACTGACTGATTCAGATAGACTGATAGTGCCCTCTGGTACTAGGTCAATTTCTCTTTCCTCTGGTTAATTTGAGGGGGCGCGAAAAAAATTCTGTCCTTTTGGGGGGGGCATGACAAAAATAATTGAGAACCACTGACCTAAACAAATGTAGTTTGGAATAAATGCATATATTGTTATAAACATAATGTATTGTGTTTTTCTCATATTATCAGTAAGTAACAACTCAGAATTCGGGATGATTCGGGATAGTTCAAAATGATTTTCGGGATGTTTCCGGGACAGTGGTTAAAATTTTTTATTTTAATCCCTGACATGAATACGATTTTTATGAAAATATTCTTTAAAATGTGTAAGTTAAAGGCAAAAATGCATTTACATCCGTTGTAGTGCCACCTATTGGCCAATTTGCACCAAATTTGGCACAGAGCCTCTGGATGACTTCGGGAACAATAGAGTTTGATGTTGAAAGCGTTTAGTTTGACTGAAATATGAAACAATATGTGTTTTTCAGCTAGCAAAAAAGATCATTTGGTTATAACTAGCAGATTTTTTGGAGGGCCAAAATTCTTTTGACAACTTTTCATCAGACACATCTGGAGATATGTGCAAAGTTTCAGGCAGATGGCGCTTAAATTGTAGGAGGAGTTTGAAAAAGTAGGTTTTGCATATTTTGCGATTTAGCGAACGAAAAGTGCCGCAGAAGTGGGAAAGTCCTATATCAGAAAACCCAGCTCTATTCAGGGAACATATGGATGTAAGGTTTGCGAATGTGTTATTTAAAATGTGGAAGTTACAGGCAAAAACGTGATTGCATACACTATAGCACCACCTAGTGGAGTACATGTGCAATTTTTGGTTTGGAAGATCTGTGTCCTATTCTATATGTACCATATAGATTTCAAAGCTCTCAGCATAATAGTGTGGCTGAATTTAATGTTTGTTGTTTATCTTGTAAGAAGCCACGCCCACATTGACCAGTCATAACCACCTTCAAGGTTCAAGGGGATACAAGGTTTTTGAATGAGTGACATACGGTGTAGGAATTATAGGCAAAAATGCATTGGCCTAGGTCAGGGGTGGGGAACCTTTATCCTATCCATCCCTGAGGGGCCTTGACATATTTTTTTTTAAAGGTGAGCAGCTCACAACATAATTTTTATGGCCTCTTTAACTTAATTGCAATAACGTAAATATCATGACTGTTAATTAATGTTTAAGCCAATTTTAATTTCATCCATCTCAGTGTATCTTAGTGGTTTAATCCAATTAATTATCTGTTCCTGTTGGTTTTTATATTCACTGATATTTAGCAGTTTAAGCAGTAAATAACCTATAATATACCTCAAATCATTTCAGAGCATTCTGATGTGAAATATAAAATAATCAGCTCTCATAAATCTCATATATCAGCTTTAAATCACTTGAAAATGTTAGATCTGAGTTGTCTCATATAAGGTTGTCTACTATCAATCTTAGGTGAAATTGTTGAGTAGAAACAAGGGGTTTTCTTTTGAAAGCAGGCTGAATATAGCTCCGATGTCATTTTTTGAGTGATTTAAGAGGGCTGTATCTGTTTATTTTCACATCAGAATGCTCTGAAATGATTTGAGGTACCCGACCCCAACCCCGACCCGGATATGTCAGTCACATTAGCGCATATGGACAGTTAGCTCAGCATCAGCTATGTAACGTTCACTTAGCTTGTAGCTAAGTGAACGTTATGTAGAACGTTATTTTTCTGAAGTCAATGGCAGATTTCACTACTAGCTATGTAACTGAATATTTGATTAGATGAGTTAGTTTGCTTGTCACACTAGTTGGCATTGAGTGGCGTTGACGTGACGTAAAAAAGAAAAAAGTCGGCTAACATTAATCATCTACTTTCTGCTGCCACCATCTACTGGCTAACATTAAAGGTCCCATGTTATACAGTTTTTCATCAATTTCACACAGTTGTCAGAGGTCCAACAACTCTTTATTCGAAATGCATTGGCCCAAACTCATCCCTGGGTCTGAATTTCAGCTATCTAAAAAGTCGCTCTCCTGACAGCAGTCTGTTTCTGTGCCTGCACCTTACCTGCTATGTTACTCTCAAGGAGGGGAAGCCCCTTGCGCTACTGGTAGCATACGCTAATGTTTATGGTGGATGTATATTTAAATGTATCACTATGGCTCGTGGAGATTTTTTTGTTCAACCATAACAGTTTGACCCGCAATCGGACAAAGAAGGAGAGGCTCCTGAATAAGTACAGACTCTGTGGCTACAGCAGGATGTTTCAGAATGTTTAGTGTGTCTGAATAATGTTAGTTTGTTTGTATGTGTTGTTACAGTGACCTAACAGCTAACAGCTCGCAAAAGCTGTTTGTCTCCAAACTCTTAGACACTGTTTGCATCATCTCTGTTTCCAGTCTGCACGTTTCCAGACTTTTTACTGTGACAACCAAGCTCCATCGTAAGATTATTAACATTAAACTCGCTTCAAACGCCATTGCATAGTGGACCGAAGCGGAGCTAACTAGTTAGCCAATTTCCAGCTGACTTCACCATACTCATAGGCAACTGTTAATACTACTAAACCGCGGTGACACTTATCGCTGGCTCGGTTGCACTTGCTTGGTCTGGTATGGGTGGGACTGATCCTTTTACGAGGGTCAGTGTCGAGGCAACTTCCGATGTGAAGTGGGAAGGCCTTGGGATCCTCCCGGAAGAACTGGAGGAAGTGTCCGGGGAGAGGGAAGTCTGGGTGTCCCTGCTCAGGCAGCTGCCCCCGCGATCCGGTCAGATAAGCGGATGAAAATGGATGGATGGGTGGATGGTAGCATTTACTGAAAGCACAATGAAAGTGGTGCTCATTATAATCATGCAAAAATGTGCTATTTACATCTTTAAATATTTAGTCCCCCCTCCCCATTCCTAGAAATGGTTGACTCCACCCCACACTCTTTCCAACGGGCAGAGCTAGCCGCTGCAGCAGCCTGTGGACGGAGCCTGCTGCTCACACCGTGCTTCGCGGGGTAAGAGGTGTGTATACCACACAGACAGAGTTACATAAGTTACAACAACACTCATCCCATTTACAAAAAGTGTCAGGTCCAGGCTGTCTGCAACATTTATCCCGCATTGTTCAAAAGCCTACTCAATTATGAGTGCTGTTAAGCTAAGTTATAGTTTTTCTCAGTCGCTTTGGTGCTTTTCTCAGATCAGAATGAAAATTCTCATAACTGTTAGTTCAACCTTTGCAACATTTAGTCATTTGTGCACATCATAGCAGCAATATCTCATTCCTTTGAACAAATTGCAAATGCGTTTGGACATGTATCAGTTGCTTTCATACAATTATCTGCTGTTGTATAACATTATCATTTGCTTATGTAATGTCAGTTAAAATGAACTATACTTATGGATGCTGAATAGTTGTTCCCAATAAAACTAATAGTCTTCATTTCATTACTTCAGTCATTACATACAAAATTGTTGAACTACATATTGTCAAGCAAATTTTATACCTTTCTTTATAATTTTTTCCTGGAAATGTCTCCTTAATTGAGCAATTGCTCTAAGGTGAACTTCAGCTTTCACTCACGAGGAGGTGTGTAAATTATCTGATTATGAGAAATCTGATAAACAAACTTAGATGTTTGCCTGATAATTGGTGTATTCATTGCATGTGTACATATTAATTTGATTTCAATCATTTTGTTTTAAATCTAGACATGTGCAGGTGGACTCAGCCAGTGCAAATTGTGGTAACAGATGCTGTATAAAAGACAGTCTACAACTTTTATTCCTTGTCCCCCCGGAATTATTCTCTAAAATTTTACTGTTTATTGTTACCCCCAACTATGAAATGGGATTTTTGCCCCTGCATGCAGGAATCCCTTGTTTTCCTCATTCTGGGAGTTGGCAGGCTCAGGGAGGACCAGTTTATATAGAGAGAGACCAGAGAAAGGAAGGAAATAGGAGGTGGACCCAAATGCAGTTACTCACAGGACAAGAAGCAAGATTGAGGGGGTAAAAAAGGCAAGCTATAATTAAACAAAGCTGAATGCACAAAAAACACAGAGCATGACATGGAAATAAATCCAGGACCAAAAAAAAACAAAGTAGCAACACAACAGCAAGACAAAGTAGCAAAGACAAAGGCAAAGAACAAATCAAAAATCACCGTTCAACTCAAACAGAAAAAACACTCACAATCCAAAAACCACATACCATGGGGAGAATGGGGAAAGAAGGAATTCTGGAAGGACATCATCAAGGACTGACAGAAGCTGATGTAGACAGAAGCAACAGATGGAGGAAGAGTGAAGAGGAAACAAAGCCTTAAATACAAAGACACACTGATGAGGGGACAAGGAGCAGGTGAGGAGAGAGAGGAAGGGGAGGCAAGGTGCGGTAATGAGGGGGGAAGCACAGAGGAGAAAATACTGACAGAGAGGGAGACAAACTGCAACAAGGAGAATACACAGTAGACAATGAAAGAACAAGAGATACAAGATACAGAACCATGATATCAAAATGTAACGCAAAATGAACCATGACATTGTGTCTACTCTCCACTGCAACAAGCCTGCTATTTTGACTACCAGACTCACCCAGAGTTGTAGAATTGCAACACATATTTAAAAGCTCTAAATGAAATTTGATGAATCTGTGGAGGAGGACAGGTGTGAGGGGGGGGGAGGAGAACACAGATTGGTGGGTAGGACACTAGGAGGCAGGGATCAACAAACGATACAACGAGACACAGGTGTGGCACAAAAGGACAGGTGTAAGCAAAGACAAAGACAGGAAATAAACATGAAACAGAACACAAGAGAACAACTACTACAAAATAAAACAGAAACTAAACAACACAACCATGGCACATACCTCTGATAACAGATAACATGGCTATTGAACTGAACTATACACTGGTGAAATGTGACCTAACAAAATAAAATACAACTTAACACATAACTAGAGCGAGAACTGCCACATGGGCCTGGGCAGCTCCTCAGGATATTATGGCTTCCCGTTTTTACTCAGTCTACAGTTTCCTCATCTGAGGACTCATCAGATGAGTCGTCTTTATCATCAGAGGAGTCTTCACGTAGGAGAGCTGGATACCCAGTCACACCCACAATGCCAGCTTGACCCTGTGGCAAATATTCTGGGTCATCATCATCAGAAGTTTCCGACTCAGATTCAGAACAAACTGCCTCTACATCATGATTTCAGTTGTTCTGTCATGAGTTTTAGTCAGGAGCCTTTTCTTGCAATTTTTAGCTTTTCAGAGCAAAAGACGCATGTTTTTGCCCTTTGTGACAGATTAAGTAATATAAGTAAGTAATATAAGTATATAAGTAAGTAAGTAAGTAAGTAATTAAGTAAGCTGTATTTGAATGGGACACGTTTTTTTAAGCGATTTCAACTCCAAGTGTCTGAAATGTATCTAGTTAGCTGGACTAACTAATAGTAACTAACTCTGGTAGAATTAGCTAACTAAAATAGAAAATCTCACTCTCAACATAACCTAAACCTGTTATGTACAGTTATCTTTCATAGTTTTCATCAAATATTTTCAAAGGTAATATTAGAACAATTAACAACAACAACAAAAATATTGATAGTACTTACACAGGGAGCAAATGTCACAAGCACAGTTAATGTGCCCAAATGCTATAGCAAATTAATGTGGGTTGTTTCTGACCCATGTGTGTGAAGTTGATGTAGAAATACAAAAGCTGTGCTTGTTCATAAAGTAAGGAAGAAAAAAGAAAACTAATGATTTTTGCCAAACAAAAACAAAACATTTACTGCATATTTGGAATAATACATCATAAATTATTTTTATTTTTTTTCAAAGACACATCATAGAAACATTCAGCAATAGATGGAATAGCATAGAAAATGATTTTTGACCCATGTTGTGCATTAGAGGGGTACTGATACAAAAGGGGTATTTATTCAAAAGGTAAGAAAGAAAAAAATAAAATAAAGATGTATGATGATCAAACACAATCTAATTGAGGAATTCCTTGAATACTGAATGATGAAAGTAATTCACTGCAAAGATATAGAAAATAAAAACCAACTAATAAAAACTTTTGACCCATGTTTTGCATCAAAGTGTCACATTGCGGTGAGGTTGTCTTGTCTTGGGATCTGTCTCGTGAATTTCATGTTTTATTTTGAAGGTAACTCTCCTCTCATTTCAGGTCACTTGCCCTTCCTCTTGTCCCTGGTCTGACGTCATCCCTAATTCCTGATTGTTTTCACCTGTGTTCCCTTCCCCCATGTGTATAAAGTCTTTGTCTTCCCCTGTCTGCATCGGTTTTGTGTTTCTGGTTAGGTTTTGTGTTTTGCATTTTGAGATTTCATAGCATTTCTTTTCTCCTCCTTGTGAGCGATTTTTTGTTGATAAGTTTTATAAGAAAGAGTAGATATTTTCATAGCCCTTGCGCTTCCTCTTCGGAGAGATTTTGTTTTGTAATTTTGATACTTTACTTCATTTCTAGAACTGAGTAGGTTTTCCTCCTGCGGGAGCGTTTTTTTGTTATTCTGTGTTTCATGTTGTTTGTCTTGTATGTCTCCCAGATTTTCATAGCCATTCTGTCATCATTCATTCTGAAGAGTTGCAAAAACAGATTAATAAAACTTGACATTACTTCTGCCACTACTGCATCTGAACCCCCTTTCTTGTCCAAGTCTGACAGTATACTTTGGCCAGCAATGGACTCAGCAGAGGCAGAGCGACTCTCGGAGGTGCTGCGGACCCAGGAAGCTCGTCTAAATCGTCAGGAGGAGTTCCAGACCGCCACAGCTACCAACATGGGACAACTCTCCTCACAAATACAAGAGCTACTGGGACAACTATGTCGACAAAGCCCTGCTACTCCGACTCTGCCTTCTCCAGCCACCCTGGAAGTACCAGCGTCTTCCAGAGGAGCCTCCTGTAAGCTGGCGCCTCCAACCCAGTACGCCGGCGAGCCGGGACTTTGCCGAACCTTTTTAATTGACTGTTCGATTCATTTCAAGCTTATGCCACAAGCCTTTCCTACCGAACGAGCTAAGGTGGCACCTCCCACCTGACAGGGCAGGCCAAAGCTTGGGCTTCGGCTGAATGGAGCCGAAACTCCGCCATATGCGAGACCATCGCAGGCTTCCAGACGGTGCAAACCAGAACTTTTGACCCTGTTTGTTCCAGCAGAGAAAAGGCCCAGGAACTCAGCACCCTGAGACAAGAAAAAGACTTGGTCTGCGACTATGCCATTCAATTTTGTACGCTGGCAGCCGAGAGTGGGTGGAACAATGCCGCTCTCTATGTCTTTTTGAAAGGTCTGTCGGCGGATATTCAGGATCTGCTTGTGCCACTAGACTTGCCTATGAGTCTGGATGAACTCATCGCCCTCGCTATTTGCACGGATAATTGACGCACACAACTCCGAAAACACCGCGAAGGGAAACGAGGTGACCGAGACCGACATGCGGATTCGCAGGAATCAAGATGGCCGACTCTGCACCGAGCACCTCCAGAAAATCCTCAGACTCGTTCTGACGAGGAACCCATGCAATTAGGGAGGGCTCGATTATCCCAAGAGGAACGCCAGAAGAGACGCCACGAGGGAAGGTGTTTCTATTGCGGAGAAACCGGCCACCTCGTCAGCTCCTGCCGAGCCAAAAGGACTCCAGTGGTGAGTTCAAATCAGGTCGCTAAGACTGCTGTTCGTGTGCTCACTCAAGTTAAGCTAAATTCTCAGTATGACATGGATGTATTGATCGATTCAGAAGCAGATGAAAGCTTAATGGACTGGAACTTGGCCAAGAAATTGCACATTGACTGTGAGCCCCTAGCCAGACCCATTCTTGCCCGTTCCCTTAACGGAGCAGACATTTTTGTTATTACCCACATAAGTAGCCCGCTAAAACTATTGGTAAATCTATTGGTAATCACCATGAAAATATTCAATTTCACTTGTTCACCTCCCACTCTCTGATTCTGGGACAACCCTGGCTCTTTCTGCACAACCCTCACATCGACTGGAAGAGTGGCCAGATCAGAGAATGGGGGGAGGAATGCACAGAACGCTGCCTTGCTGAACCCGTTGCAGAGATAAACCTGTTTTCCACTAACCCTGTCACAGACCCAGAATATCCGGACCTGACCTCAGTCCCGAGCTATTACCACCACCTCAAAGAGGTTTTTAACAAAGCTAAAGCCTTGTCTCTCCCTCCTCATCGTCCCTACGACTGCGCCATCGACCTGATTCCCGGCTCTACGATTCCCAAGGGGCGACTTTATTCCATCTCCGGACCTGAAGGGAATGCCATGAACGAATACATCTCTGCTTCCCTGAAAGCAGGATTAATTCGCCCATCATCATCACCAGCTGGGGCTGGATTTTTCTTTGTGGGTAAGAAAGATGGTTCGCTACGCCCATGCATTGACCATAGCCCGCTGAACGAGATAACGATTAAAAATCGATACCCCCTTCCACTGATGACTTCTGTCTTCGACCAGCTGCAACAGGCTAAGGTGTTCACCAAACTCGATCTTCGCAACGCCTATCACCTGGTTCGGATCCGAGAAGGAGATGAGGGGAAGACCGGCTTCAACACTCCCAGCAGCCATTATGAATACTGTGTAATGCCATTTGGTCTCACTAACGCACCTGCTGTGTTTCAGGCCATGATCAATGACGTACTCAGAGACTTCCTGGACCAGTTCGTATATGTCTACTTGGACGACATCCTGATATATTCTCCCGACCTCGCCGCGCATCAAGATCATGTAACCCAAGTCCTTAACAGACTACTTGAACATCAACTGTATGTTAAAGCTGAAAAGAGTGTCTTTCATGCCGATACTGTCTCGTTCCTGGGCTTCAATGTAGCCCCTGGAAGAGTTCAGATGGATCCGGCTAAAGTTAGCGCTGTAGCCGAATGGCCCACTCCAGACAGCCACAAAAAGGTTCAGCAATTCTTAGGTTTTGCTAACTTTTACAGGTGGTTTTTCAGAGGTTTCAGCGTGATAGCTGCTCCTCTCCATGCTCTTACCTCCACCCAGGTCCCGTTCATATGGAACCCCGAAGCTGAAAAAGCATTTCAGGAATTCAAGCACCAGTTCACCACAGCTCCCATCCTCACCTTACCGGACCCCCAGAGACAATTTGTGGTGGAGGTAGATGGGTCAAATGATGGAGTAGGAGCAGTATTGTCTCAGAGATCCGAAAAAGATGGTAAGATGCACCCGTTCGCCTTCCTGTCACGACAGTTGTCTCCAGCAGAGCGGAACTACGACGTTGGCAACCGAGAACTGCTGGCAGTTAAACTAGCGTTGGAGGAATGGCGACATTGGTTGGAGGGTGCCGAGCAACCTTTCATTGTCTGGACAGATCACAAAAATTTAGAATTCATTCGTAAAGCCAAGAGATTAAACTCTCGCCAGGCCAGGTGGGCGCTGTTCTTTAACCGTTTCTCTTTTACTTTGTCTTACAGGCCAGGATCCCGAAATGTAAAACCCGACGTGCTATCAAGACTCTTTGATCCCGAGCCTAAGACCAAGCAAGCCGAAACTATCCTTCCACTGAACTGTGTGGTAGGAGCGGTGACTTGGCCTATAGAAAATGAGGTAAAGCAAGCTAATGGTGGAGCCCAGTCACCTCGTGGCTGCCCCGACGATCGTCTGTATATACCCGCTGAACTACGGCCACAGGTGATTCATTGGGGTCACACCTCGCTGCTTTCGTGCCATCCCGAGGTCAAACGAACCATGTATGTCATCTCCCGGAGATTCTGGTGGTATGGAACCGGAGGTCCGGGAGTACATAGAGGCTTGTTCGGTCTGTGCTCGCAACAAGACATCTTCCAAGGCTCGCACTGGACTGCTACAACCGCTCCCCATCCCATTCAGACCTTGGTCGGACATTTCTTTGGACTTTGTCACTGGGCTCCGGGTCTCCCAGGGAAACACTACGGTCCTCACAGTGGTGGATCGATTCTCGAAAATGGCACGTTTCATTGCACTACCGAAACTACCATCAGCCAAAGAAACGGCTGAAGTAATGATGACTCAAGTTTTTCGAGTTCACGGTTCACGGACATCGTTTTGGACCGGGGCCCCCAGTTTGTATCCAAGTTCTGGAGAGAATTCTGCAAACTAATTGGAGCCGAAGCCAGCCTGACCTCAGGATATCATCCAGAAGCAAACGGCCAGACCGAACGCCTCAACCAACAGCTGGAAACCGGTCTCCGATGCGTGGTACACCAGAATCCCTTGACATGGAGCAAACACCTGGTCTGGGTAGAGTATGCACATAATTCGTTGCCCACTTCTGCTACTGGCCTCTCCCCTTTTCATTGTGCTTTAGGTTACCAACCACCCCTGTTCCCAGACAATGGGAAGGAAGCATCGGTACCCTAGGCCTATGCCATGGTTCAACGTTGTCGACGCATCTGGGCAGACGCCAGACAAGTCCTTATCCGACAGGGAGATCGGGTGAAAAAGAACGCCGATCGAAAAAGATGTCCGGCTCCAGAATACCGTCCAGGACAGAGAGTATGGCTTTCAGCTAAAGACTTGAATCTCAGGGTGCCGTCCAAGAAATTGGCTCCGCGGTTCGTAGGTCCATTCCCCATCACCAGAAATATTGGTCCAGCAGCGGTTCGACTACGCCTGCCTCGGTCCCTACTAGTACACCCCACCTTCCATGTCAGTCAAGTCAAGCCTGTGAGAGAAAGCAAGATGGTATTGTTTTCACCTATGTTCCCTTCCCCCATGTGTATAAAGTCTTTGTCTTCCCCTGTCTGCGTCAGCAAAGTATTTAGGGTGGGGTGAGGCTTAAAGTGGAATAAAGTGAGAAAAAATAGGAATGAGGTTATCTGTAATTGCAGGTGTCAAGACAATGTTGAGGGATCGCCTCTGGCTGATGTTGGCCTGATGGTACCTGACTGGGTGAGTGGCGGTGGCTGAGACCGAAGTAAAGTCTGGTGTAGAAGTTAAAACATGGCAAGTGATCCCTGAATAAAAGGTAGCAAATTTAGGATAAAACTAGAGATGTTTGTTCTTCCCTGGTGTTGAAAAAATTCGCTGTTAAAATTCCATCATGCCAGTCAAATTCTGATATGTAGAATATATACAGACATAAAAGAATAATGTGGAAATAAATAAGCATAATATTTCATAATAAAAACCACAAACAAGAATAGAATGAAAACACACGCTTGTTAAGTGAATAAAAAGAGTGTTATAAAGGAAAATGAGTTCTCAGGTTTATCCATTGCTTTAAGACCTTAATATTCAGTTAAAACTTCTCATTTAGCCCTGATGGATCCACCATTTTCAGTTTGTGGATCCACTTTCGTTCTTGTCTCTGTCTTTCAGGCCTGGACCAGGCACTGTTGCTCACTAGGCACCATGTAGCTGTATTTCTGCGGCTTGTGAGTCTTAAAATGGTCATAGAGCACTGCTGCCTTGTTTTTTTTTTTTTTTTAATGTGATAGGTGTGTTGACACATTCCGCATCTTGGAGCGTTCCCCGTTTCTCCTATGTATATTTTTTTTTACAGGTGCTGCACTGGATGGCGTAGATGAGGTTGTTGGAATCCTCTGGAAAGAATTGCCATATGGGCCAGCCCTGTTTAGAAAAAGATTCTCCAGATAGGATGTGTTAATAAATTTTTGGTTTTTGACCTTCACTTTTGTGTTTTACCAAATGCCATTTTGATGAGGATGTCTCTGAGGTTTTTGTTCCTCCTGTAGGCTGTTATAACCTTATACTATTGTAATCCTGCGACGTTTGCCTGGACCTCCTGGAAGTGGGTTTTGATTTTCGAGTTGAGTGGCATTAGTTGATGTGAGTATGTTACTACCAAAGGGATGATGGGCTCATTATTATGGTTGCCAATGTATTACCTGGATGATTCAAAGAGTTATTTCACCTCACTCTTTATCTGTCTCAGAAACCTGGTGGAGTATCTTCTAGGCTTCAGGGCTGAAAAGAGTGTATGAGTGGCATTTTCTACATCCTCTTTGTAATTAACTGGGATTTAATTAGGTCCTTATAAGTATGACAGCGATGATAGCTGGTTTTACATAAAAGTGTGTGCCTATCTGTATCCTTAAATTACACTTTAGTACCCAAGCCGTTTGAGTTATTTTTAAAATTTCTAAAAAAAAAAAATAAAAAAAAAAAAGGCATGTGCATCCAAGAATTCAACTTTGTGTTGTTGGATGTTGTGCTTTAAGGTAATCTGGGAGTGATAATTATTCGGGTTTGCCATGAATTCATCGAATTCAGCCAAAGGTGTGATGCCAAAGGCCAAAGATGACATCCAGATATCTTAAATATAGGCATGTTAATTTATTGCATTTTTTGAATACTGTGTTCTCCCAGTCAGCCATGTATATGTCAGCATAAGCAGGAGAATATTTGCCGCCCATCGCACATCCTGATACTTAAAAATTACTTGGCATTAAACCCAAAATTATTATTTGTCAGAGTTAGTTGCAGGAGGTCAAGGATGACGTCATCCAGGCAGGATGCACAGTGTAAATGTTAGTGTAGAGCGAGTCAACGTCAATCGAGAAAACATACGAATTGGTAGGTACTCTTATGCTTTTGAGTTTGTTCACAAAGTCATTGGTGTCTTTTAGATAGCTGTTATGTTTTTTGGAGAGTGGATTTAAAAAATAGTCAATATACTCCATCACATTAAGACTCCAGCCCACAGTCACTGACTATAGGGTGACCACTCGGGATCAAAGTGGGCACCGGCCACGTGGTGGGAGACTTGTGGAAGTAGATAGAAGAGGCGCGGTCGCGGATAGTCAGGACCCATCAGGTGGGTTTTCTTTTTCTTAGTAATAAACCATGTTATATAATTCTTCCACTTTCTCCCTGACTATTATTTGTGTCTCAGGATGGAGTAGGTGGGGTAATGGTTTGTAGTATTTACTGTTCTCAAGCTGTCTGTATGCGAGAGACTTGAGGTACTGAGGGCGGATCTCATCCACCCCCCGGTGCTTTTGCCACTGATTCCTGACTACCTCAGTGACTTCAGCTTGGGTGATGAATGAGTCAACCTCTGAGTCCCCAGCCTCTGCTTCCTCTATGGAAGGCGTGTCAGTGGGATTGAGGAGTTCCTGGAGGTATTCATTCCCCAGCCGAAGTCAACAGCTCCCCTTTTCCACTGTAAACAGTGTTGGTGGAGGACTGCTTCCCCCTCCTGAGGCACCGGATGGTTTGCCAAAATTTTTTCGAGGCTGACCGATAGTCCTCCTCCATCACCTCCCCGAACTTTTCCCAGACCCGAGTTTTTGCTTCCATGACTGCCCGTGCTGCCACTCACTTAGCCTGCCAGGTAACACATCTGTCTGCGTCCCTGCTCCTGTCTCCCCATGGTATGTGTTCTTTGGATTTAGATTTCTGGTTCTCTGATGTTTGATGGTTCTTTGATTTTTTTTTCTTTGTACTTTCTCCTTAATTTTTTTTGTTCTGTTTATTTGTTGATTTTGGCTTTAAATAAAGCTCGCTTTTTGTTCCCCATATCCTTGCCCTCCGTGTGTTACTGTATTTGGGTCCACCTTCCCTTTCCATAGTACCCAGCAGACTACGCTAAACAGCTCCTTAAGATTTAGGAAAAATTGTGGGGGGATCTCGATGTCAAGACAGAGGCAAGGGAAATGCTCCAGATAATGTCTGCGTTTAACAGGACCATGATTGATAAGCCTTGGTTGTGGGCAGTTCCATGTGCTGTGGAATTAATTCCCGAAGTTGCTTGCCCAGCTACCAGACCATGCCTCAGCCACAGCCTAGCTACCAGCCCAAACCCACGCTACAGCCACAGCCTCAGCCTCAGCCACAGCCAAGCTACCAGCCCAAACCCATGCCTCAGCCACAGCCAAGCTACCAGCCCATGCCTCAGCTCTGGCCTCAGCCCATGCCTCAGCCACAGCTAAGCTACCAGCTCAAGCCCATGCCTCAGTTCTGACCTCAGCCCATCCCGGATAAGCCCTCAGTTTCCACTTTTTGTGGAAGCCGCCCTGCCTACAAAGTACCCCCACCAAGAAAGTGACATTCTTGGCAGCGTTCTGGCTCCTTGAAGTCTGTCAACTGCCCAGCCAGCGCTTGCTGGGTTTGTTCCGCTGATGGTGTGGCTGACACCCAGGCCGACACCTGCCAGTGGCCCTCAGTTGGCGGCCCAGTCGACACCTGCCAGTGGTCCTCAGTTGGCGGTCCAGACAGCGCCTTTCCTTGCTCCTCGGTCGGAGGCCTGGCCGAGTCCTGTCCCTGCTCCACGGTCGGAGGCCCGGCCGAATCCTGTGCCTGCTCGTCGATTGGCGGCCCGGCCGAGTCCAGTGCCAAGTCCAATGCCTAGTCCAGTGCCTGCTCCTCGGTCGGAGGCCCAGCCGAGTCCCATGCGAAGTCCAGTGCCTGCTCCTAGGTTGGAGGCCCGGCCGAGTCCCACGCCAAGCCCAGTGCCAAGTCTAGTGCCAAGTCCAGTACCTGCTCCTGGGTCAGAGGCCTGGCCGAGTCCCTTGCCAAGCCCAGTGCCTGCACCTCAATAGGAGGTCCGACCAAGTCCCATGCCAAGTCCAGTGCCTGCTCCTCGGTCGGAGGCCCGGCCAGAACGTCTTCGTCCTTGTCTTCATCACTGGCCTCCAAAAAGCCTATGTCTTCTTCTTTGTCGCTGGCCTCCAGGGGCCGCCAGCCTACATCTTCGTCGCTGGCCTCCAGAGACTGCCAGCTTACGTCTTTGTCTTTATCGCCGGCCTCCAGAACACCTTCATCTTCGCCATCAGCCTCCTGAGTGTCTCAACCTTGGCCTCCTTCCTCCCAGCTTCATTTGGACTTTGGCCCCCCTCCCGAACCCCTCCGCCCCCCATCATCGTTTGGACTCTCCCCATGGTATGAGTTTTTTGGATTTAGATTTCTGGTTGTCTGATGTTTGATTTGAACTTTGATTTTTTTTTTTGTACTTTTAAATGTTTTATTTGGTCACTTTGTCTTGCTGTTTCTTTGCTCCATGATTTTTTTTTTTTGTACTCCTGGTTTATTTGTGGATTTCGGCCTTCGATCGCCCTTATATTGCTAATGTAGCCAGGATTTTTGAGTGAATGTGATAAGCTCAAGAGATTAATATTTACCACTAAGATCTGATAAAAAGCATGACAAGAGAAAGAGAGAAGAAGGTAATGGAAGCTAAATTTAGCGTAAAAAATGGTTAGAAAATAAATAAATAAAAGGTAGGGATAGTAATCAATTGTAGTTACAATTTCAAAGGAGTTCAAAGGAAACTCCTCAGATGGACTATTATTCTAATTTTGCAGGGAAATCTCTGGGAAGGTGGGATGTTTCCTTCAAGGATACTTATAAAAAGGTCGGGGAAGGATTTATTTCCTCTCCTTTATGACGTGCTGTGGCCCTGTTGGTGCCTGCAGTGTTAAAACAATTATGAATTAAAAACAAAGTAGTTTGTCTGAAAAAAGGAATAGAAGGGCGCATTAAAGATACACAGATGGAAATTGTTTACTTTGGTTGTGCACAACCAAACGAATGCTTGCTTCCCCATGAAAACCAGGAAGCATACATTCGATAAAAAGTCATAAAAAAGTTTTAAACATACCATAAAAGGTAACGTTAGAAAAAGTGAAAAACCTTTTTGCTTGTAGGAACAACTTATTGAATGGGGAGTTGTGACAGTTGATATTTGCAAAAATTGAAATCGAGATGGTAAAATAATAAATAAGTACTGTGTATATATATATATATATATATATATATATATGTATATATATATATATATATATATGTATATATATATATGTATATGTATATATATATATACACAAGTATATGAAAAGATATAAAAAGTGCAATAAAACTTCATAAGTGCAAGTCAAACGTCAAAATGTCATGCTTACCATCTCAATCAGAGTTTGTGCAAATAACAATAACAGTGAATGTGATACAGGGTAACAAGTCGATTCAAACGTCTTTGTCAATAGGTGCCATTGGTGGTGAGAGGGTTAGGATGGGATGAGCCGGGATGTCTCCTGGCTGAAATGTTTGGTCCTCGCCAGACCTTACAGCATGGCTGCAGGGCAGTGAGGTGAGAGAGTTTTACTCGAAATCCTTAAAGAACAAGCATTGGTATCCTAGTAAAAAAATCTGCAAAATCTTTTTTGCCTTCTTAGAAGAGTCCTCCTGAGGAACTTGGAGTAACCCAGTCTTGACGTTTCACCTTGGAGTTTTGAACCCATTCAAAGCCAGATGTAAGTGGGTATTTCTTCCAGTATGAAAGGGGTAATGCCTGGACAGGAGATAATTTACAGAGTTTGTTTATCTTCTCGCATACACAACTACATAACTCATTCATTGTCACCCAGGCTCCACTGAGAGCAGGCTGTTTCTGTGCCTGCACCTTTAAATGATAATTAACTCCGTCTGTCAATGCCTGCTTTGCCTGCTACACGTCCCTCTCAGGAAGAGGATGCCACTTGTGCTGGTGGTAGCATGCGCTAGTGTTTTATGGTGGATGTAACGCTATGGCTCACCGAGATGCTGTCGTTCAACCTATCATCCTATCATCATGCAGAGGAGGCCGGCCTATGAAAATGACTCCTTTCATTATGTAACAAAAGAAGCTGAATTTGAAAAGCCTGTAGGAGTGCTGTTTTACCAGTGGGTGGGCTGCAGAGACCATGAAGGAATCGTTTGCTTTCCTCATTCTGGGAGTTGGCAGGCTCAGGGAAGACCAGTTTATATATGTAAAGACTAGAGAAAACATGTTTTTCATAATATGGGACCTTTAAAGTGCACTTGGAGGATTAGGCTTTACCATTAGGCTATGAAATGCAACTAAAATATTTCAGTCACACAGACACTGAACAAATGTGTAGGCTCACCTACTGTATATTAAACACACAGAGCCTATATGGTCATGTTGGTGTGGATCTTAAAAAGACAGCAATCGCTTCACCTCGGTCGATAGAATGTGTATTAAAGATATGCATTTACAACTTTTCACTTTCTAAGTTGAAAACCTCTGGAGCCATCCTTTCTGCAGATGGCCTAACCTTTCTGATTTCAATCGGTCTTTCAGAGAATCAGGTGATTTGTACTGGGTTAGTCTATCTATTGAGTGGAAACCCAAAACCTGCTCTCCTCTCCCACAGACACATTTGAAGAGCAGTGATCTGGTTAGTAGATCAAAAAGACCAGCTGATTACAATGCCAGATGCACAGACTGAGAGGGAAGGTTTTCCTACCCGGTCCACATGCGAACACTCTGCAGTGAATACACAGTGTCCAAGGTCTGTTATTACAATAAGTTTAACTTCATTTGAGCCTTTATTTATACAGGGTAATTCAAATAATTTCCAAAAGCAAACTTCACATTCTTCAGCACAGACTCTGATGGGGTTGATGAGTTACAGCAACAGCAGAACTCCATTTGGTGAAAGGTTATAGCAGGGATGATCTGCGTGTGGAATATTTAGAAGCAAGTGTGAGTACATGTATGTCAGGTAACCTGATAAAATCTATAAAACTTTCACTTCAGTCTGCACTCTGTGGCCTTGGATCACATTTTTTGCACAAGATCCAACAATCACAAAATCTATCAGGCACCCACAACTTTTTGAGCAGAGGTCGTCTCTAAGTTAATTTTCAGTTATCTCCTTTGTGGTACACTCTCATCTTGTACTCCTCTCTGATTTATTTTACATACACATTCTTTGCATCCCTGATCACAGGCTTATAAGTTGCTAATGTCCAAAGTGGAGGCAGATAAAATACTTGAGCTCACCTGGGTTTGTAGCGTTATTAGCGTTATTTTACTGCTCCATCTTCAAAATTGCATTGTTTTAGTTATGCACACAGCCACACACACACACTCAGGAGTAGCCGGAGTAGAGTTCGGGAGAGATTCCTGATTTGGTTAGTATCTGGCAGAGATGGTGGTGGAACCAGAAGTGTGTGGAGACTCTGCCTGATTCAGAAGTGAAGAGTGGATCTTGTGGGGAAGCGTGGCATGCTTGTCTCTGGTGTAGATATGCCAGGGATGGGGTCATACAGACTTAGATAAGAGTTTAGTCAGAAGAGGAAAATGGGATGATGAGAGGATGTTCGGTGAGAGGCTATTCAAGATGGCATGCTGGAATGGGGCGACAAGGTGGAGGAGATGGGTTTACGGGTAGATGGTTGCTGAAAATGGTGGGACTGGTGTTGGGTGAGGGTCCGGGACTGCTGCTAATGACTTGAATTTCTGAAATGAGAACCGGGATAATGAATCAGCAATACAGTTCAGATGGCCGGGAAAGTGGGCTGCACGAATGATGAAGTGATGCTCGGCTGAGACCAAGGTGAGGCGTCGGATAAATGTCATGATATCTAATGAGTGTGAGCGACCTTTGTTGATGATGTCGACGGCTGTGAGGTTGTCTGAGTGTATGAGGATTACTTTTCTTGACCATTAGTGCTGACCAAGTGCAGCGTTTATGACTGGGTAGAGTTCAGAGAGGAAGGGGAGAGTGAGGAAAGTTCTGGGGCCAAGCAGATGTGAACCATCTGCTGCCGTAGAGGCCTCCGAAGCCAACTGATGGTGTGGCGTCAGTGTAGAGCTGTTTGTCTTCTGGTTGGGTAATGTGGTTGTTGTAAAAAAAAAAGAAATGCCAATCCAGGACGACAGAAAATCTCGCCACATTCTCAAATCCATTATGCATTGGTGATCAAGGGTGATGTGGTTGTGGAGGGATGGGATGGCGGTGGACAGGGATAATAAGTGGAAGTTCAAGGAACAGCCCTGGGGGATAATGCGGATGGCATAATTGAGATGCCCAAGCAGGTAAAGGAGCTGTCGCTTGGAGCTGTCACTTGGAGCAGCGGTGGGCGAGGAGGTAGTTGGAAATGAACAGGGATGTGCGTAGCAGCTTGTCAGTTGGCAGCGTGGCTTGGAAGGTAAGTGAGTCAAGAGTGATGCCGAAAAATTCCAGTGATGTGCTGGGTCCTGAGGTCTTTTCAGTGGAAAGGGGGACGCTGAGTTGGCAGAAAGTTGACTTGAGGGTGGAGAGGCTCTGTGCTGGGTGGCGATGTTGATGGGCGTCTTAAGGTGACTTAGTTAGGGTGCGTGTTTTGAGGGGTTATGGGGGCAGGTTGATCTGGCGTGGGCACCACCGCAGAATGAACGAAGTATGGAGGAACCGGCAGCTAGAGAGACCGCCCTGCTACCCTGGAACAGTACTGGCCTCCCTCTTTTGTCTGTTTTGAGGGTGCTGTGGGTTTATGGGAATGAGCTTGGGGATGATGGGAGGAGGCGGTGCGGCGTGTGGTGGTTGGGGCGAGAGAACACGGAATCGGGGGCAGTTATGATGCATTCTGTGTGCGGGAGCCCCGCAAAGGTTGCATGGAAGGGCGGGGCTTGCCGCAAATACACTGCAGTAGAATCCAGGGCTCCCCAGTATGTGCCCTGGTTGAACTAATGGAGGCAGCCTTCAGCTTGGGAGGCAAACAGGATGTGGTAAGTGTAGAAACCTGTGTCATCGAACCGCAGGGCCAGATCCAGGATGATGGATCAGTAGTCGTCCATCTCGGCCCTGCGGTTGGGGAAAAGTGTGTCTCTGTAGAGGGAGAAAGCAAAGGCGAACTCAACTGGAGTGAGTGATGATGGGCAGAGCGCTAGGAACCGGAAAAACAGGTGGGTGTTGGGGAAAGGAGGGTGGAGGGAGGGGTAAAGGGAAAGAAAAGGAGGATATTTGGAAGGGCCGGCGGTGAACGCGCCTCGACCAGCGGTGACTTCGTTTGCTGAGTCATTGTGTGCGGTGGGTCCCTGGTCTGAGTAGCTGGATGTGGCTGCTGGAGCAAGGTTAGTGGGCAGGGGAGTGAAGAGAAGAAGAAGGGATGTCAGGATGGAGGGATGCAAGGGACAATTTTGCAGCCTCTGTGTACACGGAAGACAAAAATGAGGAAAAGAGTTGGGTTAGGTGGGACATGGAGGGAACAGGCACAGGGCGCGATACAATCTGGCCCTCTCCTGGGGCTGGAAGAGGTAGCTGGCCTGTTGCGACTGGCTGCGTGATGACATCATCGATGCGCCGCAAGGGTGCAGTGGTGGAAGTGGAGGTAGTCAGCAGCAGGAATAGCCAGGCTTTGTTGTCGATCCGATCAAAAGGGATGTGCTTCTCCCTGAGGGCATGCTGGAGGCGGGCGACTGTCCAGTCACTGATTGAAGTGGTGGGGTTGGGAGACGGAGCCAGGATCCTCAGGCTGGCAGCTCTGTGGCTGTGGGTCGGTCGCTGGGAAGCTGGTCAATCAGAAGCGCGGTACCCGGGAGACTGGCTGTAGGAACACAAGCCCTTTCGTCTCTGCATCTTAAAGAGGTCCTGTTCTGCCATGATAACTTTCGACCCAAATTGGCTCCTTCTTCCAGCATATGGCCCTGAGAGCCCTTGTCACCTCTTGACCCACCACCAATACCCGTCTCTGCAGTGTCCACTTTAGTTACAGCAACTATCACCAGGTAAAGTCTGGTAAAGTCTGAAGAGTCCATTGACGCTGGTCAGTAGGACTGAACCGACCCTCTCCGTCCCCGGCTTGCATCCTCCCATCCCGCCAACAGCGGGTGCCACCATCACCACAGCCGGCATTATGTGCCCGCCACCGGCCCTCTCCGTCGCGCCGACGGCGGGTGCTTTCGTCACAGCCACCGGCAATGTGTGCCCGCCACTGGCCCTCTCTGTCGCACCGACAGCAGGTGCCACCATCACGGCCACCAGCATTATGTGCTGGCAACTGGGAGAGTGACGGGAGCAGCTAGGTCAGACAGAGTCCATATCATCTTCTGTGCACATTCAGCATACATGATTCAGTTATTTCATACCTAAAGCTAATCCACAGCTGGTATCATTTCTCACAGCAGAGAGAAGTGCTTGTTTTTCAATGATTTTGAAACCTAATTTCATACACTTAGAAATTTTTTTAATCTTTCAACTTTTGCTCAGTGGTCAATGACACGTGTTTCTGTGGTGTGACAAACTCATAACAATTTTATTTCTGCTTTACACAGACATTAATTACCAAGTTCACGGTTTTCTCTTAACACGCCTGTTTGTCTCAAAACCTCTTACCAAGTAAGAAGAGACGATGTTTTTCTTGCTATAAACACATCACCAGAGACTTTCTTTGACTAATTTACAACGAATAATCACATCTGGTCTTTTGCTCCCCCCTCAAAAGAAGATGAACTCCTTTTCCTCAGGTCAAAAAGGTCAAGCACGATAGTCTTCTCTCTACATCAGAAGAAATGATAACTGTTTTCTAAAACAGATGTTGTGATTTAATGTGCCTTACCGATCTACAACTCTCTTCCTCTGAACCATTCTCCAGTGGGGGAAGGCTAGGTACGAAACCTAATCTGTGTGTTCTTCAACCTCACATGTCAAACTGTTATTTATGACCATTGTTGTTCCTGGGTCTGACATTCCAATCCCACTGTAGTCTCTATATGCTCTATTACCTCTATTATCAAGCAGTGTATGTCCTACACCGGCTATCACCTGTATCGCGGCGTAGATGCCTGTGTGAATTATGGTGGCATTGGCAGCATCTGACTGGAGCTGCTAGACGTGGAGTAGTGGACAATTTGCTGCCGGGGCAGATGGATGGCGGAGCGCGGGCTTGCCGGCTGCCTGGCTGGGCGTGCCGGTTGCCCAGCTGGTTGTGCCGGAGTGGAGGTGATCGCGGACGGGGCAGTTTAGGAAATTACGGATCTGTCGGTGAAGAGGTCCTCGTTCGATGGGCTGAGGAACAGCTCTTGCTCCATCTTGATGATTGTAAGTAAGATGTTATAAGTTTAAGTTTGTTATTTGTTTTTTTCTTGGAAGTTTAGTTTGCTTGTCCACTTTGACAGTGTCAGAACTTGTGACAAATGGGAGAGGACTGGCGGGCTGGACCTGTGTGGCAGGTAAGTGAGAGGATTGGTGTCGTCCAGTCCCTGAACTGTAGCTACAAAAACTCCATAACTCGCTAGTTAAGCTAGGTTTCTTGTGACTGGACAAGCGGGCCTTCTCGAATACCCTGGAGCTGTAGAAATCTTGAAGAATACACCCATTGGCTACAAATCCAAATATGATTGGTTGATCAAATTGTCAATCAAAATGTACACTCTCATTACATGGTCAGGGCATTCTATAAAGGAAATAGAATACCCTGGATGGAGAATATTCTCCCCAGAGACACCATAGAAAAGTATATTTCTTCATGTTGCAACTAAATGTGTCTTTCAATTCAGTTTTCTCTGGTAACAGCACTGTGCTTTTGTTCTGGTAAGGCACGAAAAAACACTTAGTTCGGGGTTCAGAGAAGGTCATGTTTTGGATTGAAATACGTGCTTTGGTTTTCACTAACATGGCTTCAGTTATCAAGACGTCGCATTAATAAAGCCTGTGGGTTTTTTGCTACAAACACAGCTGGAAATTATCCTGAGGTCTCCTCAAAAATATCAAGTGTTTTCAAACAAATGTCGAAATGCTCCACCCTCATTCACACTGCTTCTGGAGAGTGGGGTTCACATCCCATTTCAGATGAATAATCAACAATGATTTATTTTTTACATGTGTAAAGTAAGTTAGTTAATGTACATTAATGACATGACAAATACCTCAAAGTCATTGATGTTACAAGACTGGATGTACTTCTTTGTAGTTACCGGACTTCACAACTGTTATGTTGTATTTTGTACTCGCCCTCCCCCCTTTGTTTCTCCTTTCTCTTGCTGTCTGGCTTTCTGTCTCTCTTCTCTAGGCTTTTCTTGTACGATGTCATTAATTACGGAAAATGAATGGGAAGAGAGCAGCTACAGATGCTGTTTTCAACCAGTGATAAATCTTTGGTTTCTACTTTAGGGCTGCAGTGCAGAAGTATTATTCAAATGTATTCATTCTCACATTCTTCTCCCTGCCCTGCTTTATTAGTGTGCCAGCTTCTGCTTTTGATAGTTACCTTCAACTATAACAACAAAACAGGAGCCTTATAGATAGACCTTGGCTTCAGATAGTGGTGGACTTACATACAGTAGGGGGCCCCCTGGAATTGCAAGTCCAGCCTTAATATCTGAGAGAAAGGCTAAGAAGCACAATTTCACCCAGTGTGAGGTGGAAGGCTATTTATTTGGTAGACACAGTGTTGGTGTCACCAATGCCAAAAAGGCTCTAGTATGGTCATAGAATACTGCCATAAATCACGCATGCGCATTGAGACTCTCGTGCGCAATAAAACATTTGCACGCACAAATCAAACATCCGCACATGCATTTTTTTTCCCCCAAGTGATTTTCCAAGCACTTGCAAGCTATTTTTTATCCTGCATCTCTGCGCCCTGGAGCGATATTGTGGCCTGCCAGGAGAAAAACAGCACAAGCGTGCGCAGAGTCCGCTCGCAATACTTTCCCCTGCTGGTGCGAGTGCAGACTGCGTGCTTCTCCTGGCTCTGAAAACTTTCCCCCTGCTTGTGCGCAAGTGATTTTTTTTTAGTGGGTGGTTTTTGTCAGTAAGGGGGCGGGCCTGGGGGCATGCCAATCGCCATTGTATCCCTGAATATAATTGGTTGTCTGAGTACTGTTTTTTCTTTCCTCCATTATTGACATTAATCTGATAAAATGCTGATCATTTTTTGTAACATGGACCCTGTTGCTCACAGACATTTTTTATTTGGTAGAACTGTTTTGTTCATATTCTCGATCTAGGCTACTTCTTTCTCCCCTGAGATTATAAACGTAATATTAAAAAAATAAGAAAACTAAAATAATAATAATAATTAATAATTAATAATTAATAATTAATAATTAATAATTAATAATAATAAAGATAGAAGGCCTGTAGTTAATAATAAGTGTCAGCAATTCTCCATATGAGAGCAGCACATAAGCCTTTAGCAAGTACTGCAATATGCAATATATTAAAGTATCTGTATTGTCTGTCAACAACTGTCAGGTGCATACCACCACCTGCTGTACGACAGTCTCATCATTTTACATTATTTTTTATTCTGCACATCAATCTTGTGTCTCTTAAAAAGAGTGTCCATGGCCATCTTTGCCTAACTTGTCTTTTGTTCTGTAGACCTGTAGTAGGCTAATCGTTGATCTATCGTTGCCCCATTTACTGCATGAACTGTATGTTTTTCCCCTGATTGGGCGAGCAACATATATGAAATCTCAGTGCCTGGTCCTGTTTTAATGCATGAAGGAGTAGTTTATTTGCCATCACTTCTGCAAGAGAATTGCAATTGGTAAGCTGCGTACACTCAAATACTGATCCCAGTATGCTACACTGTCTCCTACTGGACCAGGTCTGGATACAAGTTTGAGTAAATAAAAGCCGGCCTCAATTAGAAGCCGGGTCTGTTTCGAGGTTATTAATGTTTTCGATCCGATTCGCTGCCTGGCTGCATGTTCTTAATGAAATGCTGATTTATGTTTGAAAACATGTTGCTGTGTTTGCTGACAGCACTGGCTGCCTTTTTTTTTCTTAACCCAGCACATCTGGACAGAGTTGTTCGAGAGTTGTTGAGAGCAACAACAGACAAGACAGACAGACAGTGTTGCCTCAGTTACCTTGAAAAAGTAAACTGATTACTCCTTTAAACTCATTTGAAGCTTGAGAGGCACTGACCTGGCTACACGTAACACAAATCTAAATAATTACTATTTCCAGCTAGAAAACGCGCATCTCTCTCCTCCCTCCATTGTTGTTTGTGTTTGTGTCGCTGCGTAATGTTACACGTGAGTTGTCCTCGTGCTGAAAACGTGACTTGTGAAATGTGACTGAAAACGTGACTCCCCAAGGAAAATGACAAAAATAATAGTATGGCACAGTGACTTGAATAAGTAACTCTAATGTGATTACTGGTTTCAAAATATAGATTACTCATTACTGGGAGAAGTGGTCAGATATCGGCATCACTGACTAGATAGTCTTTTTTGAACGGGGTTCAGGGGATTTTTTTGAAAATTCACCGCATATGATTTCGCGGGATTTCATTGTTACATTTTTATTGCTTATTTGTGAATTCACTTGTAAGTTAATTATTGTATAGTTGCATTATATAGCCTGGTTGGCACCATGGGCAAACACAAACTGGAGTTCCCACCTCCGTGAAACAGCAAGCGGAGCTGTTCAAGGTGTTGAAGTGACGCGACCCTGACTGTGTACCAGGGAAATCCGAGGAAGAATGCCTGCCTCCTGAGCACCGTGCACACAGGTGTGGACACCTTTAGTGGGGCGAAGGCAAAACCAGAGCCTGTGATACAACGACACCAAGTAAGGCGAGGACGTTCCGGACCAGATGGCGAGGGCGCACTCCGTCAAAGGCTGTACCCTAAGATGGCCAGTGTCTTCTATAACGTCCTCGACCGCATCTTATTCAAGGAGTACCGGCAGCAGGAAACCCCGGAAGAAAGCCCTGCAGCAGCTGGGAGAGGAGCTGAAGGCAGAAAGGGGCCGCGGAAGTCGGCACAAGGTGGGCAGCAGCGGAAGCAACCACCGCAAAAGCAACAGACACGGAGGCAGTGCCAGTCAGAAAGAGCTGCAAACTGAACCCAACGTCGGACACTTGAAATGCCACAAGCCCGTATGTGTTAACTGTGGGAGGAGAGCGGAGGTAATCTACTTTTTCGATTTTTTAAATATATATTTTATATATTATATATGAATTATATAAATAAAATGTTTCATAATCAAATAACTTATTTTAATTGTTAATTTAGTTTTCTGTATTAAAATATTGTGTAAATATATGCAATAATTATGATTTATTATGTGCGATGATATGACTATTGATAAATGTATAATTAAAATTGTTAAAATTTATGTTTTGTTGTTATTTCGTTTTTTAAAAGAAAAAAATATAATGACACAATGAATGCATTCATCACTCAATAGGGTATTTACATGAGAGATTATAGAGTTTAAAATCCAGCGGTCCAAATGACACTTACGGCGGTTCAAATGTTAATCAAATGCTATCTATCTTTATTATTATTATCATTATTACGTTTATTATTTTATTTCTCTCATTTTTTAAAATATTACGTTTATAAGTTTCAGGGAGAAAGAAGTAGCCTAGATCGAGAATATGAACAAAACAGCTGTACCAAAATAAAAAATGTCTGTGTACAACAGGGGCCAAGCATTTTATCAGATTAATGTCAACGATGGAGGAAAGAAAAGACAGCACTCAGGCAAACATACTGAAGGTCATTGCTCTGTGTGACATTTTGCAAACATTCAAGTCAAGACACCAAACCACAATATATGTCATCCAGGCATTCAGGGCTGTGTGGTTTGTCCCGTTTGTCCTAGTGGTGTTGCCGTACCCTGCTGTCTGATTGGTGAATATGCTCAACCAATTATATTTGGGGATACAAAAGTGATTGGCATGCCCCCCCAAGCCTGCCCCCTTACTGATAAAAACTGCCACTAGAAAAAAATCTGCAGGTGGTGAGGGGGGGAAAGTATTGCAAGTGGACCCTGCCCATGCTTGAGCTGTTTTTCTCCTGGCAGGCCAAAATATTGCACCAGGGGGCAGAGTTGCAGGATAGAAAATAGCTGGCAAGCGCTTGGAAAAGCGCTCCAGGAAAAAAAATGTGGGCGTGGATGTTTGATTTGTGCACGCAAATGTTTTATTGGGTGCGCCAGTCTCAGTGCAAGCGCGATTCATTGCAGAATTCTATGCCCATACTCTAGAATGGCAACATGTGTCAGACAGTGTAAATGTTGTTGGCTCAGAAGGTCGGACTGTGGCCGAAGTAAAAAGAAATGTGGTTAGACATAAAAGTGGAAGCAAAAAAGCGACTGGCATCACACAGGCAGACCGTCTGTGCCATAGGCTGGGAAACGGGCCAACCAGAGCTCACCTTGCAGGATGAAAATCTGGCAGGGATCATTGGGGAATCCCTCCTGAGTGGAGTGGTGAAGGAGGTGGAGGGGGACACCGATGCCGGCCCACAAGAAGCAGAAGATTGTAATGTATGTAATTTGTATTCCCATATTTGAAATGAGTGTAAACCAAATGCATTCAAGTTGTGTTATGTACGCCCAGTGTCTCCACTGCACCTCATGCATCCTAGATGGTGCAGATTGCAGGTCCTCTCCTCTGTGCTCTGTGGGTTGGGAAAAGGGGTGAGCAGCCACCGCTTGAGGGGGTATCCACTGTCGCCTGCAAGGTCCGTCAACGGATTAAACACTTGTAAAAAATTGCAAGTCTTAGGATTTCCACATCAATTATCCATACCTAGAAGCCACCCATCAAGTACAGCGCCGGCCTCCAGTCTGCACCCAACATTGCTGTGTCTCAACATGAAGGAATCAAGGGTTGAAGAAGGAAGAAGGAGATGCAGGAGCATGAGGAAGCAATTCAGCTGAATTTAGCAGGGAGCAGACAGGAAGTAAAGTGCTGAAATAACAAACAACATTCGGTTACTTTTCAAAATAAAACACTCCCTGTTGACACCAGCACACGTCATGAGGCCAGCTGTCTACCATACTGAGCTGTGGCGGACTCAAACCATAACCGGTGGGGACTGCCAGAGAGTGGGGCAAAACCAGATTGGAGCTGCAATGCAGCGGATCCATATCCAGTGGAAACTAAGCCAACTCATTAGCCATTCTCATGGCTAAAAACAACACACAAAGAAGCTAACGTTAGCATTGGGCTAATACGAGCTACAAATGTAGCCAAGTTGGCAAACCTTATATATTTCATGAAAATAACAAATCCCCCCAAAACAAAACAAATCATTACCTGTCCAACAGAAAGAGAGCAACCTCTGCATCACTTTTCAGGCCCCTCACATGCCCCAGTTGTCTCCACCGCTAAAACGCCACACCGATGTTGACTTGGGTAGACTTCTTTCTTTATCCAGAGCCTATTTCGTTGCAGCCTTTTTTGCCTTAGGCTTTCTTTTCCTTGCCTTTTTAGCGGGGTGAGCTGTTACAAGTAACGCTGGCTGCATTTTCTCTGCCATTGTAACCAAATCAACATCTTCACCTACAACTCTGCAACTCTCCTGCGACAGAGGGGGGTGCAGGCAGAATGAGACATGAAGGTATCTGACCAATCCGTACTATTCGGGCCGAAAAGCACAGATTGGTCAGCTTTTTCTCAGTCCTGCAGCTGCCACAGAGGTCTGATTATTTTTTTTCCTTTTTCTGAATGCATAATATATTGACTACTCTCAGGATAGCAGGACCCATTATAACAAAATGTGTTTCTGAACAGCATTACAAACCCTAGCTTTAATGAAAGCAAAATCATTCTCACTCAGTGCTCTTATTGCAACATGAGTGCAGTCAATGGTACCGATTACATTTGGGAAACTGGACATTGCTGCAAATTGCACTTTTTTATTTGCCCATTCACCCACTGTATAAGGAAACTTTATGTACTGCTGCAACAAACCAGTTATACCTCTAACACGTCTGGCATAACATGGCTAAAGGTTGGCTGGGATATCCCTGACATGTCAGCCAATTCCCTCTGGAATGTGCCACTTCCCAGAAACCCAAGTGTTATGAGCACTTGAAGCCGGACTGGCACTGCGTGGTTTCTGCAGGTGCTCCTCTCTAACGCTGGGCCCAATACCGCACGTAGATCCAAGAGGACAGCTTGTAGGAGTTGGTAAAAGGCTCATCAGCCACTCATCACTGTTGGCCAGTGGATCTTGCTGGTCTCTGAAGTTCTGCTCCCTCCGTATCCTTCTGTTTGCCAAATCCTCCAACAGAAACAAAGGCAGCCATTGTGCACCATAATGCATCGTGAATACATGCTTTTATATACCCATCTACTAGGTAGTATCTTATATAGTATTTAATTCATGGCATGGCATCAAAATGAACCTAATCATCTGGTTCAGGAAAAAGAATAAAGTTCATGTTGTGGGGTGGTATTTCAGTGTCTGAAAGAAGTCAGCCTCAGTAAAAAAAAAAAATGTTAAAGATATATAAAATAGTTGGAAATTATATGTTAGATATATTATTGGATTTAAGTTTCATGACTTTAACATGTGTGTGTGGTAAGATAACCCTTCAAAGTACCGTTCAATTATCCCAGCATGTTTCATCATGTCATTTGTTCTCTGTAATGTAAACTGTCACTGCTTTGGCGGTCCAACCATTTGCCTGTTATCAGACTGAACTGTAAATGTGTAACCCCCTATTTACATTTTATTCTGACATTGCCTCCACTCTAACTGGTCTTACTGAGAGAGGGGGTTGATATTCTGTAAGTAACCACAAGAGACCAATGTATCCCTCTGGATACACTGTAACATTATATGTTAGAACTGATGTGTTGCCATGCCTGCATTCTGTTTTTGCTGCTGTTTGGTTGGGGTCAGGGAGAAGCAAAGTAAAAAACAAACTATGATGGCAGAGGGTACAGAGAAGAATTCCCTTTTAAAAGCAATGTCTATCACACCATTTTTATTCATCTTCCTTGGGCCCCAAGGCACTCATTAGATCATAGCTGCAAAATATTGCACTCCCTCTGGACACTTGGCATTCAAACTGTATAGAGTCTAAATAGTCTTCAAAGCCTCTATGGCTTTAAATAGTTCCATAAAGAATGTTTATGTTGCCCTGGCCTAAATGACATACATTAAATCCAGCAGATTCTTGATGGCAGATAAACAGAGCATTAGGCAATGAGGCAGAACTGTCACAGCGCGGTGAGGTTGTCTTGTTTTGGGGTCTGTCTTGTGAACTTCCTGTTTTATTTTGAAAGTAATTCTCCTCTCGTTTCAGGTCACTTGCCCTTCCTCTCGTGTTCCGGTCTGAAGTCATCCCCAATCCCTGATTGTCTCCACCTGTGCTTCCCTCCCTCATGTGTATAAAGTCTTTGTCTTCCCTTGTCTCCGTGCCAAAGTATTTCGTCCTCGTGTCGTGTACCCAAGCCCCTCGAAACCACAGTCTTGAATCGTCCTTGTGCTAAGTATTATTCTTGATTTATTTATCTGCATTTTTTGACCGCTCTTGAAGAGTGATTTTTTGTTGTAAATTTTCTGGTTAGAGTTTTGGTTTGAATGTTGAGATTTTCTAGCCCTTTTGGTTTTTCCTCCTCGTGAGCGAATTTTTGTTGTAATTTTTGTAAGACAGAATAGATAACTTTATTAGCCTTGTGCTTCCTCTTCGGAGTGTTTTTTGTTGTAATTTTCATACTTGGATTTTGATTCTAGTTCAGCATAGTTATCCTCCTATGTGAGCGTTTTTTTGTTCTCTGTGTTCTATGTTGTCTGTCTTTTGTCTGTCCCAGAATTTTCATAGCTTTTGATTATCATTCATTCCTGAGAGTCAAGAAAATCAGATTAATAAAGCTTGATTATACTGCTGCCATACTGCATCTGAGTCCTCTTCTTTGTCCAAGTCTGACAAGAACAGCTGGAGGACAGAGAGTACAATAAAGTCTGCCTTTGGTCTGTCTAGGTTTACATAGACATACTGGGAGTGAGATGGAGAAAGAGCCCAGTATTATAAAAGATCTGGATCTGAATCTGAATCCAAAGTCTAAAAAGCAAAAAGCAAGTAACAAAAGACATACACATACTTGAATGCAAACTAAAGTGACGACGGGATGAGGTGCAGGTATAGAGACACCAGGAACAGAAAGCTACAGTTTGAGATAGATTCGGGAGAGGTTTGGGAGGAAAATCAGACTGAGGAGGAGCACAGTAACACAGGAGGGAAACAGAACATGGAGAACATAGGAGAACAGGAAGGAGAAAGTGACAATAAGACACAAGTGTATTTATCTACAAAGTAAAACACGAAATAACTGACCAAAAATCAAATCCATAGAATTGGAAGGTTTAAGCTCGTTTTTAATATACCAACTTATACTGAAATTGTATAGTTGCAATCATGTAACATTTTTATTTATAGCACATATAGAGGCCTGTTTGTCTGGAAAATTCAATATTCTCTGTAATTATCGGAACCTAAACATTTTCCACCGATTACCCGTTTTCTAGTGTTGCCCCACTGTCATTTTTACTCTGTTCCCCCTTTGGCACATCCTGGCTGCCAAACCCTCTTATCAGGTAACTTGTCTGCTACAGAGCAGCTGAATTCAGAGAATCACTCATATGTTGTATATTAAATGCACAGGATAAAAACTATTTTGGACAGCATCATGTTCATTTCTTCCAAATCATTCAAAGGATACATGTAGTCACTGTGTATTTCCTCCTGAGAGTCTTGGCAGTGCAGGACTGGGCGTGGGAAACTATTGAAATCCCAAAGGGTCCTGTATGGAATCTTAAACCTTAAACCTCTGTTACAGCAGATGGGAAACATAACAGATTGCAAGCACAACTTTGAAATACTAGCTGGGATCTGCAGTACCTATACATCAGAAGAACACTTTAGGTGTGAAGTTAAGAAGTAGAACTACTATAATGAAGTCAGATCACTTCACTGCAGGTGCATCTTGAATCTGATGTTAATAAAACTCTCAGAAAGGACCCAGTCCTCTTTTTTCAGCTCCTCTCACCAGAGGGGCAATACAATTCTACACTGTAAAAAAAGAAAAATTGGGTGAACTCAAAATTTCAAGGCAACAAACTTCGATAGAATTTTAAGTTGGGTTATTAAACTCAATATTTTAAGTTTTGCTTTTGAGTTTGCTCAACTTTGAAATCTGATTTTGTCAATCAGATTTTGTAAGTTCTGCTAACTTATAATTTTACAATATAATAACTTTTAATGCCAAGTTCTACTAACTCTTCCTGAAGTTGTACTAACCTATAATTTTCCATTGTAGTAACTTTTAAACCTTACTTCTGCTTACTCTCCTATAAATTGTACTAACTTGGAATTTTCTGTTGTAGTAACTTTTAAGCCTTACGTCG